>JAOUZG010030537.1:2468974-2490745 GCA_026289955.1 Argiope argentata | reverse complement strand
ATTTTTTATGTAGCTGTGTCTCATAACAGTTTTTCACCAAAATATTTGTTAACCAAACAAATTTTGATAGTCATATAATTCATTTATAGTATTATTTAGTATCATTTTCTTCAGATGTTCTGTTCATTGTGCTAATTTTTCTCTTTCTATCCATACTATGATTGACCCAGGAATTGATATTTTACTTAAATGGTGGAGGGAAAGGTGCAAAACTCTACGTTTTTATAGAATAATGAGATTCAAATTTTCATAAATGTAAACACACTAAACAAATAAAGACACAATTGGTTTTCAAGAGATGCGAAAGTTTAAAAACAGCTTGGAAAATGCCGCGCACAGAGGAAATGATAGTGACACACACACTTCTTTTCTTTCTTTTTTTCCTTCCCTGTCCAGACTTTATTTTGAGCAGGCATAAATTAACTATCCATACATACTAATAATAAAAGCAACTATTTTCTTTCTTTTTTAAACATCCCGTTATCTATGAATGAAAACCAACTGACTTCGCGTATTTCTTTCTAAACAAATCATAATTTATTACTTCCTGCTATCTAACTCGGTGTGGGGGAAGGAAATGAAGATTTTTGGCGGGAAAGTAAGAAAAGTGTCATTTTAACTATTTTCCACGCAATTTTTTAATTTTTTCTCTCCATAAGAACCATCCTCGTGTCTTAACGAAAATATTTTTAAAAAATCAGCCGAATCGGTCGAGCCGTTCTCCAGTTTTGCGCTTAGCAACGCATTTCTAGTTGCATTTTTATATTATATATATATATATATATAAAATCCCAAAAAAATACAGTTATAAAACAAGTATCATAGACATCCACATATGATAGATGAATCATTGAATCTTTTGAAGAACTAAAATTTAATAATTCATTTCAATTCATATTTTATTACCACTGATGTACAGAGTTGGTTAAACATAAATTGGCAAAGTCCATTTCAACATAATGTACTTTTTTGCACAGGCAAGCGGAAAAAACGATTATTAGCTAAATCGAACTTCTGTTTAAACAAATATGATGTATTGGAACAGTTGGTATTATATCTGAATTGCGTTTGCTTCATAAATGGCTCAGATAAGCCTTATGTCCTTGACAGTTTTTCTATTCTTGTAAGTAAATATTAGGTTTTCCTTACAGTCACCTTATTAATATTATATTAGTTAGATAATGGGATCAAGAAATTTGAATTTTCACGCATCATGTCCTGGAGAATGATTGATGATCAGGCAAGTAAAAACAACAACATAACTACAGAATACAAAAATGCCCAAAAGCATCCGATCAGATAGTGATAAAAAAAAAAGTGCAACCCACCTTCTTTCGGCATCTGGCAAGGCATCCCTTCCTCGTTTTATCCTAATGCAAGGCCTGTGACGGTCGAAGCAATCGCAGCTACATCTTCCGTCTTCAAGTTCTCGGATGCAAAAGGGGGAGGGACACGATCTGCACCTGCAAAGATCCAACCCTTGATTACCTTATAATGTTTTCAAGGATGTTGTGTGAATATCATGATAGCCTTTGATGGCTTAATTTTTATTCATTGAAGTTTTTGTGCAGTAAAAAAATTTACGAAAGACCAATCATTAATGTATCAGTTTTTATTATCAATTCCAATTCCCATTTTGAATCTATAATACAAAAAATATGTTATTAATCATAAATGCTATGTGCATAAAATATCTTGCACTTCTTTAAATGTAATATAAGAAGCAAAACTCAATAAAATTTCAAACACTTGAAGAAATTCTTCCAAAATTTAGATTTCGTGAAAATTTCATTTGTAAATGTAAAATAGAAATAATATATGTATTGTACAATTATATCTTTTAATATAACTTTTAAAAAAATAAGCTTAGAAAATAAAACTTAAATTTTTTAATGACAAAAATAGTTTAGAAATGAAGAATATTGCATAAAAAAAACATTTGATTATTTTTTTCAAAATAAAAGGCTGATTTGTAATAAGTAGTAATCTATTTTAAGCTTAAAAATGGAAAAGAAATTAAACATTTATGAAGATAAACTTTTCTAAGTAATGAATTTATGCGTTGCGATAATCAGTTCCACATAGTGTATATATGTTACCGTTAAAGTATATAATGCAGTTATTTTATAGAATACCTAGTTATTCCATGAAATAACTGATCGTGTCCGTTAAAGTGTATGTTATTAATTTGACACTTTAACTAGTTATTCTATGAAATAACCAGGTATTCCATAAATTAACTAATGAGAGACAATTACATGAAAAAGAAGCAATTTATCTAATTTAAGCAGCGTATAAATGGTGTTTATGGAAACGTACCATAAAATCATTTGTTACAACAAGGATCACTAAAATGACACTCGGAATTAAGAAGAACATTATTTCTAATACTAAAACATTTTTTGTTGACACACTGGGTTTTACGCGAATATTTTTCAAATCTCTGACCAGTACCTAAACTTTGAATTATATTATATAGATTATTTTACATTTTAACTGGCTTCAGGTCGTTTTTCTGCGAAATAACTAGTTAAACCATGAAATACAAGAGAGTTTTACACTTTAACGGACACGATCAGTTATTTCATGGAATAACTAGGTATTCTATAAAATAACCGATTTCATACTTTAACGGTAACATATCCATATAGTATTTTAAATCAACATATTTTAATGAAATATTGGTCCAAATTATTAATTTAATACTGATAAAAATTAGCAAGACTAATTCTTTGGTTAAGAGAGAATTCAATTAATAAACAAGGTTATTTGTTCTTGACAGTTCACACAATGAAGAAATTCATAAAATGTTTTCACTCACTTTGCATATTTCTGATCCCCTTGTGGATATTGGTCCACCACTTCTTTTGGCGGTGCCTCAGTGGCTATCGTGGAAGCAGTTGTTGTTGAAATTTCCAAACTCCGTTTTGGCTTGCATTCGCATTCCGTATGGTTAACGAATAGCAATTTCTCCACATCCGATGAACGATGATCATTGCCTAGAACCTAGACATACGGAAAAACAACCTAAATTTCTTTTCAGTTTTAAAATATATAAACACCAATATAAGTATATAATTGTCTACCGCAGTATATAACACTTTGTGGAGTTAAAAATATCCCCAACTTTTTAATTTGTGTCTTTATCGGATTAGAAATCTGTTATTGTTTCTTACAGCACTTGTCATGGACAAGCCTCTCTTAGGTAGTCAGCGATTTAAGTCTAATCAGTGTCTCTTGTTTTGTAGTAGCGCCAACTAGGGCTAAGAGTACGACTTTTGCTACTCATTTACCACATTCACTCGCACAGCCTCTTTATAAGAAATCTAACTTGAGTTTTGGAGTTAAGCAAATGAGAATTTTTTTATGTTTAAATTAATTGATTTATTGATTCATGGATAAAAGCCAATTATGAGATCGCTAACTTCCCCTTTTTATTACAGTTTTGTTATGCTGCGTTATAGCAATGGTTAGAGTTGAGGTATATTATCAACATTAGTATAGTATTCGACATTTTCAGTATCATCCATTACGTTTTTTTCTGTTAGTTTATCACTATTTATTTTAAATAGATTTCAATGATAATTCATTTTGAGTGTTCGCCAACATTAAGGATAGAGAAAATTTTACTGCAAGGAAAAAATTTTCAAATTGTACTATAGGTTTACAACTAAAGTGTACAGCATATTATATATATGTATTTCTGAAGCATAGTGCCAATGTGGTTGAGATTTTCTACTGTAAATTTCATTACTTGATCCTTTACAATGAAATTCGAAATATTGCAAACATGATAACAAAGTCTAGATAGGTACATGTTTTAATATTAAATAGACTTTTAAAAAAAATATTCAATAGAATATATTTATAGAATAATAACACAACTATATGCAAAAACAAAGAGTACATAACATCATAACAAACTGCTAGAGTTACAGTTACATCTGCATAAAATTTCCTGATAAAAAACTAACTGCAGGAATTACAAGTACAACTACAGGAAATTTCATGATAAAGAACAAGAGCTTCAACAACAATAACAAAAAAAAAACTTGATATATTTTCGAAATTGAATGAATTTTTTTAGAATGAAAATACTTTAAGCTTGATTCTTCTTTAAGCTTGAAATATAAATTAAACTTGTGATTCGAAATTAGTGCCCAAAGAAAACAATTTTTTTAATGGTTCCCACAATGAAAAATAATACGTTACTAAAGATTACGTAAAACAACGAAAATAGGCTTGAATTTCATAGCGATTAAAAAGTTCAGTGTCACAAATTTTCTTCGAAAAATTTATCAAAAGTAATGAATAGTTGCAAGAAAATAATATAAATATCATTAAAACCTTAATTTTTAAACATTTTAAGCGACATTAAAATATTTTTGAGAGATAAAAGCTCCACGACTGTTTCGGTAAAACCCAATGTTACGATTAATTTTTAATCAATAAACAATCAAACACAAATTTAAACAAAATTTTAAAAAATATCTTTTTGTCTGCTCTGTTATTTAAGTTATAATGACACGCAATGCTCTATATCAAATGGTTTGATCTATAGAGCATTTCTTACAGTTTGAATGAATTTTGCAACCAGAAATTTTAGAATCGAAAAATCTAAAAATATTATCATATTATTAAAAATAAAGAAATTAAAATCATTATATACGTAAAAATTTGTTATGAAACGCCTGATTTTCAAAAAGCAAGCAAATATTTTGAAGAATGATAACCACAGAATCAATAATTAATAGATATGAAAAAGATATAATCCTGTAGATTTGATAATAAAAATGAGTATCCATGTTAAGAAAAGGAAAAGTACACTAAACAGAATTTTATTTTCTTTCTTTCGAATAAAATAAACAATATTACCTATGAATGTAAGAACTGTTTGTCATTAAAACCAATCAATAACACTTTAAATATCCAAAATAATTAAATTTTCATTTATTCTCTAAGATTAGAGTATATTTATTGCATTTGATCTTTTATGAAAAGGATCTAAAATAGTTCATTTAATACATTTTACTATTTAATGGCTTTTAAGTTTTAAATGCTGCAGCATTGAAAAGAAGCAATTGATTCTCCAAAGCCAAATGGTCATCCCACTGGTCTCGTAATCAGGAGATCGTGAGTTCGAATCCCACTAATGATAGTAACATTTAAAATTTATGTAAACATTTATTTAGTTACTTGATTTATGTTCTTTGCATTCTGTTCCAAAAGATTCTGGAACTTTCTTTAGTTTACCAGATAAACACTCTGGACTTCTCTTACTTTTCCCAGAAAAGTATTCCGGAACTTTCCTTCCTGGTATAAAACCGAATCTCTCTCATTTCTCGGTTTCAGAGCTGTGCAGAGCTTGTATTTGTACTTCGCTCGTTGAGTTGAGTTAATTAATTGATTTAGCTTTACTTCCTGAGTGTCACTGAGTTCTACGCTGAAGTACCTACGTGGCAGTACAAGAGGGTAGTCCCTGTACAAGCGTTCATGTAATAAAACTGTCACAAAAGTCTTTATTCTGAACGACATTTATACGGATTTTATTTCTTATCCACAACGAAATTCTCCTATTATTTTTTTAAACCTTTCTTGAGTTAACATTTTTGGAATTCCGACTAAATCAACAGAAATTCAGCGGGAGTTGTCTCTCCAAAACTTTCTCGTATACATTCTACATTATAATAGTTTCTCGTATATTTTCTATCATGCCAGAGAATGCCTGGTATGGCATGGGCATACAACAGTACCAAAATATTTTTTTGGCGCGAATTTAGTATTTTTATTGAATTTATCGCGCATTCTTTGCCGAGTTATTTGGTGATTAATTCCAGGAAAGAGGTCAATATTATACGAAAATAGAATCAGTGTAAGAGTTATCCATTATTATTTAAGTTAATAAAAATATTATGATTACTCAATATCTAATGGAGTATAACAAATGTAAGTTGTTACAAAATATATAAAAAAAACACTACATGGAGGGAAGAAAATGATAGCGTAGAAGTTATTAAAATTGTTTACAATCAGAAATTCTAATAGTATTTTTGTGAAAGTAAATGTGTGAAAAGTTATTTGAACAGTCTATTATTCATATTACTCTAGTATAAAGCAGAATTAAACATCTTTTCACCTTTTTAGATATTTCTGAGTGTAAATAAAGTGGATAAATAAGTTTCAGGTTCTTTTTCTCTTTTAATGCTTCATTTACGATATCTAATGAAGTTTCTTTATATGTATTTTTTAAGCAGTTAATATGACAATGTTAAATAGAGATTTAACTATTTTTAATACTAAATAACAAAATAGTAAAATGCGTACGATTATAAGATCTATTTGCTACAGAATATACAAAAATACAATTCTATAATAAGCAAACATAATTAATAAAGGCAAAAAATTATATACTTGATACAGCTTAGATTCTCAACATCGACAAGTCTTTCAAAATTATTAGAATAAAAGCATCTGTATAAGATAAGAACTTCTGTAAGCAATAAGTTGAGTAAATATTCTAGACAATTGAGTTACAATTTGCAAGCATCACGAACGGGATTTGGAAAATTCGTTTATTCACGAATGTCTAAAATTACTTGTTTGATCAGCAGACTAATAAAAAAAACTCGATATTCAAGGCTCTAAGAATGATCTTCAATTTTCCCATATCGGTTAGAAAACAATTGTCTTCTCCCATTGTATTTTTTGTGCTAGTAAACAGTTAACATTAATTGGGCAATTAATGTTAACTGGAAACACAATTTAACATTACTCGCCCAATTTATTAAACATTGTATAGAGATAATATACCGTATATAGTCAATATTACAAAAAAGATCGATATACATATATAATGATATTTTAAACTCTAATTTTAAATGTAATTATTAATTCTCAAAGTTTTTTCTTAATTCTCATAGTAATTTCCTTCTAAAATGTTATTTGCTGATTCATTAATAAATCAAATTAAGTATTATAAAGTAGATGCTCAATTGAGTTCACACGTGCCAAGTGGATGGAAAATAAATCTCTGGTGTAAATATTTTTTAGAGTATTCCTTCGATGAATAATAAATTACTTTAATAAAATAGATTCTTTTAAGATCCTGCTTTCCGTTTGTTTTAAGGTCAACATAAGGTCAAAAGTATAAGAATCCCTTTCAGATATCTACACGTGTTTGATTTATTAGGATATCATTATATACTATGATATCCTCATAATATACTCTTGAGAGAGAAATGATTAGTTCTCTTTTTGAACTATTCTTGTGATTATGTATTGTGCTGAGGAATAAAACGAAATTAAAAAGTTAATATATGTTTATTTGATGATTTTCGGCCATAACTCTCCTAAAGCATATATATATATATATATATATATATATATATATATATATATATATATATGGAAAAAGTAAGACACATAGTATTTTAGCAATTTTTCGATGAGTTCAATGAGATGAGAGCAACAATGTGAATAGTAACTTTCTTTTTGCTTTCAAAAAATAACTCAAGAATTCAAATGTAGAAAATAAGTAGGCTATCTCATGGAGCTATTTTGTTTAACCATGATTCGTGCTTTCATTTTTGCTTTTAACAACATTCGATTGTTGACGTAATTCAAAGCGAGAATTGTAAAAGGTTAGATCATTTTCCAGAGGACGATAATTTTAATTAATACAGCATTCAAGACTAACGCCATCTATTGAGAACAATTAACATCTATCGAAACAATTAATATTCCGGCAGAGCTCTACTAACCACCGTACGATAAAGACTTTCTCGCGCTCCTTATATTTGGTAAGATGTGTTTCAGTCATATAATATACTTTTCTTAGACTTCCAACGTCCTCCTAGAGGAATTTATCAATCTAATTGTTTAATATCTCCATGTTTTAATCTATTAATTTTTCCCTGTAAATACTCCCCCTTGTAAATTTTCCCTTTTAATTCTAAATAAATTCTTTTTTTTTTTTCAGAATTCTCTTCATCTTTCGTTTGCATTATTCTAAGTGAGTTTTAAAAATTGAACCCGTACATATAAAAAAAAAGCCCTAGACACCTAGCCACTAAAACCCAGCTATCTGAACAGTCAAATATTTGGTTAGACTCCTATGTTACAACGACAAACGAATTTTTTTTATATATACTTTCCTTCAAAGTTTCTTATTTCCTGTTTTTAAACACGGAATGTTATATCAACTTTTCACTCACTTTTTATCCTGACCGAAATTTGAAATTCTATACATTTCTGTATTTTCAGTTACAATCCACTATTTTATTATTTTATTTATCAATTAAACCTTAAATTTAACTCAATTTGATTTTTGTATTAAGGGCTTTGTAGTGAATAAAAAATTATTTCAGGGTTTCATAATATTTATAATAATGAATAATAGCCTCGAAAAGTGTTTATTCAAGCAACTGAGTTGTCATGCAAGTTTCTCGTTTCTTTACTCCAAAAACAAAGAAAATCTCGTCATATTCCCTTGTGTTTCCGACCCCCATGTTTAATTGTATAAATGAATTTTTTTGTAAGCTCGGTCTAGTAACAGAATTATATAAAGCTTGATCCATGGATAGCACATTTCAATAAATTACTCAATTTAGCTCTCTATTTTTATCTTAATCAACATGAATGATTCTGACTTAATATTTCATTTTATTAACTTGACGAGAATGTATATGTTAATATTTGTTTATTTATTATGACTGTGATTGTACAACAGCTACATTTGAGTAGCATTGGAATTATTTAAGCAGACGCTTTTTATTTATAAATGTTGTGGTAAAGAAGTGAACATAAAGAACAGATAAGAACCTTGTGAATTGTACATGACAAAATATTAATATTATCCTAATATTTAATCTTACATAATTCAAAGAATTTGTATTTTTTAAATATATTGATGATGATAATGATGATGTCGTGTCCGCTTTTTACCAAGGAAATAAGGGTGCAGTAACTTCTGAGGGTATGGACCCCTGAACACCCGAGGGCAGAAGTCTGACTTCTAGCTCATACAAGGATGAAACACACACTCACACGCTTGCACAGCCTCTTTTTACAGGGTGGGGGGCACATTCACACATCTCACAGATAGAACACAGAAGAACAACCATGCCCGAACCGGGACTCACAGAACACTAGGTAGAAGACGCGCTACCTCTGTGGCAGAAAGCCGGCTTTTAAATATATTAATCCATTTATTTAGAAACAGGATAATATCTGTTATTTTAATTGGCTTACTAGCAGCTTCCACTAGCCGGGGTCCTCGTTAACTGCCAAGTCAGAAATTCGTCTATCAAAGTTTGTAAATGACCTTTCAGAATATCATGTATTGAATATAGTATATAGAAAATAAGTAATTTCAGCATACTTTTATTTTCTAAATGGACAATGGCTTAAAGAAGGGGAAGTTAAAATATACATCGGTATATTTAGGTTTGCCATGATATTAAGTCAACGAATTTTTTAAGTATTGTAACATAACAGACATCATTGTCGATAATATTTATTTTTAGTTGATATTTTCAAATAATCAGCCTTGTAACAAGAACAGATGCGTTAATACAAAATGACATTAACAGTAGAAAACTGGATAATGGATTTCATGCTACATTAAAATATTCAGTACTGTTTATTTTTAGATGAGATCCTTAAGCCTAACTAACAAGCATAAACACAGAAAAAGAAGAAAATTACAATTTCAGCGGAAAGCTACCCCCATCAGATCCACTATGTCAACTTTCGTCACGGCTCATAAGGACTCTAGCGCAGTATGTAAACATACCAACCTTGAAAACCCCAATTCATTTTTAACCAACAAGGTCATCTTTTTAAGGCAATTCGTCCTTGTAAAAGTGCAAGATTTAGCATTGTACCAAACAAAATAGTTTCCTGAAGCCATTCAAGTTTTAAAGATTTCCTAAGCTCTTGTGTATCTTTCTTGGGAGGATGTCCTATTTTCTGTCTCCCTAAATGATAAAAATTGTCGTCCCACAGCCTTTTTATGGAAAGTTTTCGTAGGGGTGAGCCTTAACCGCAGGATACGGCTTCTTAATCCGATTACGCAGGTTTTTGGGGGGTTGACTCATCCCCTCTGCGGGGAATCCTTCCGCGAAGATTGATACAAATGATTCCCCAGCGTTTCATCATCGGCCGCCAGAAAGGAAATACTGATGATCAAGCAGCAATTGATTTATCCGTCGCAATGCGGAATTAAGCAATAACAGAGTTGTTGACGGCGAGACAACAAAGGAAAGTTTTCGGATGCTTTCAATTAATTGCTTTTATCCGGTATCGGATTAGAAGGAAGCTGTTGTAGGTTGTTTTTATGTTTTTGGCAGGATGTTCAGTCATCGGTGAATTTCAGGAAAGAATTGGCGGGATAAACATTTCCTAGAGATGTTCGGTACAAGATTCCTTCATTCCAACAGTATATATCATTCATTCTATTGAACGTTCCAATAGCATATTATTGATGAAATACCGATAGTATATGAAATGAAAAGTCAAAAAGTCAAATCTAAATATGATTATATTTACTGATTGAGTAGTTATGCTCATGATGGCGAATAGACAAACGATGTAATAAGAGGATACATTAACCTTATTATATCTATATGCTAAAATTGTTATTTCTACTATTTGTGTTGTTATTTCTTATGGCACT
Organism: Argiope argentata; assembly: GCA_026289955.1. NCBI lineage: Eukaryota > Metazoa > Arthropoda > Arachnida > Araneae > Araneidae > Argiope > Argiope argentata. The sequence goes on along the minus strand of JAOUZG010030537.1, from coordinate 2,480,070 downwards.
TGCCATGAACAAGCTTGCTGATGCATCAGCAATTTTAGCCTAATCAGCGTCTTTTGTTTTACTAGAGCCAAGAGTGCGACTTTTGCCACTTACTCATCACATTCTCTTGCACAGCTTCTTTTTACAGAAGGGGGGGGCACATACACACCTTACAGATAAAACACACAACACAACATCGCTTCATGCCCCTGAAATTATAACAACCTGGATATTTAAATAGTGTAATGAGCATGAAGTGGAAGATATAATGAAAGTGACTGTTGTTCGACATCTCACATTCATTGGTTAGAATTTAATAGGGGATTTTAGTTTTGAATTAAAGAAATCTGGAGACAGTGAACTGTTTGAAATTTAAATGGAAAGTGGCTTTGTCTAATTAAGGTAACTATTGGTGATAAACTGAAGACTTATGCTAATTTCGGTATCTTTTGGTCTTGGGTCTCGATACAGACTGTCGTTATCTTTAATGATGGTTCCTTGTACTGATTATGCCACCTGGGATGAAATAAGTCATCGAAATTTTAAAATTTCAAAAGTTTGCAAGCATTATACATGGGAAAGTACGTTTATTACTTGATACATTTGCTTTTATATATTGGCATGCATTATATATTTGAATACATAATATACGAGAAAAGAAACTGGTTAAAAATATAAAGTATCATCATTAAACCTTTACAAGTAAACACATTTAATCGGGAAAAGACTGACAGTTTTTGTTAATAATTGACCATAAGGGATTCATAATAATACTATAAAACTATTAATAACTGAGGAGAATATTTTTATAAAATTCTAATATTTAAATAACATTAAAAATGTATAATGTTTAAAGAAAATAATAGATAATAGTTTGCTGCTTAAAGTATTAAAAACCTCAAAGCCTAACCGCATTAATGTTTAAATTGTATTAAAATGCTTCTCATGATAAAGTAGTTTTCCTGTAATATTCTTCCTATTTGTTAAGCCATTCTTCTCTTTCAAATATAATTCGTTTTATTTTAACTTTTACCTGAAAGAAAGAAAAATAAACAGTATAAACTGAAACGTGTAAGAACGTGTATACATGTGTAACCCGTTTCAGAAGAGAATATTTCAAATCCAGTTGTGTCACAGCTTCCACATTTCATATCCAAACAAGAAAGAAAGAAACACAAACAAATGCTTACATTCTGCACACGTATAACCATTATAAACATCCATACATGTAAAACCATTCATATTTACTCGCTATATACTACCGTTAAATTACTTAGCTTAATAGATCAACTAATTAATTTCTCGCTCTGGACAAGCACTTGCATAGTAATCGCCTTCCTTCGGACGATGGAATTCTCATTTACTCACTCGCCTCACGTACAAAAGCAATTAATGTCTCTGTGCATGGAGAGGCTTAATTAATTTCTTGAAACATTGTCGTCAAGTTAGTAGCTGTCACTGGTTTGCCTTTTGTTTTACAGGAGACAGTTTTCAGCAGCTTTTATCTCGCGGAGTCTGCTGGTCTTAAGGCCATCATGAGTGTCTGTAGGTGGTCCGCAGGATATCTCAAATCCTTTAATCCTGCACAAGCGTTTCTGAATGCCGTTGAAGACAGAAGAAATCTGCGACTCTTTCCACGAGTGGCCTCTTTTTTTTTCCACCCATTGTAGCGACTTTTTTTTTGTCATGAAGGCGAGCAATAGCAGCTGTGGTAGATCAAAAGTTAACATACGAATGTAGTTTAACTTTGATGATGGTAGAAAAAGTGCCAAAAAATCGCTCATCCTGCGATTTTAATTCGAGAATGCTGGATTTCTTTTGAACACGGGAGACCCAGGTTAGTTGTCAAACAAGTAATATAAAAAAACAGTTTTTTTAAAAAAATCAATTCATACTTAGATCAACAAAGAAAATTTTATTTTAGTTACTTATTATAAAATATAGTTACGATAAATATAAATATGAGCGAACCACAATATTAAAAGGAAAAAGAGCAAGCGAATTTCCTGGCAATTTTCGATTCTCCTTTCTATATATCATTGTTGGAACTCGCCAACCATATGGTTATTCGAATCAAGGCTTGCGAATCCAACGCCAACCAGATTATCCAGGCCTAACAATTAAAATTATTATAAATAATTGATAAAAAAATTACACTACCACTAAATTTTCAACGCAAATTGAGGATTCAAAGCCAATTGTGTCAATGGAAAATGCTTTATTTTTCTACACCAGTTGGAGTAATGCAATACAGATTATACATTTCTCATTTTCTTTATTCTGTATTATTTTAATTCGAAAGTACTTCAAAATGAATAGGAAAAATCGATTAATTTACAATGGTTGATTTTAAATGCATCAAACATTATGGAAACAAGCAGAATCGTGTAAAATAATCGACCGGAAACATGTTAAGCCTAACTTTATTGGTGTTGGGGGAAAAACAGAATTAGGTACTTATTTGGTGGAGGGGAAATGAAGATTTTTGGCTAGAAAGTTACTTTTTAATTAATTTATAAAAAATTAATGTATTAATATGTGAAATAGCTATATTAACATCAAGCGTCCTTCACTACAAGTTTAAAAAATTGTATTTGAACTTGATTGGATAAGTCAAAAGTATTTTACTAACGACTGAAAATTTGAACAAGATATATATATGGGGATCGAGAGTGTGAGATAATAATAGGAATTGAATGAGCTTGTTGCAATACTCTATGTAGAAGTTTTGAAAATTTCTTATAAAGATTTTTGTTACATAAGATTTTTAAGACAGATGCTATTATATCAGATCAATTATTACCCAATTGAGATGAATAATGAAACTTTATGAATATGAGCTCTGCTTTAGCCAATAAATGGGGAAAATAGTTTGTAAACTTCGATTTAAGGTAAGTTAGTTGATATTTTCAAAAATATTATAATTATTGTTGTTGTTAATATATTTAATTTAAAAAACAAACTTGTATTATTTTTTTTCTAATCGCAACATTTTTTTTATTCATCAATAAAAATGTCCAAACCTCTGCGGTGGGGCAGTTGCAATAAAAATTTCAGTAAGCATTGTAAGTCAATCATAATTGTTTATGTGTAGCATTAAAAAACTGTTTAGAAATTTAAATATCATACTTAGTTCAATGAAAAATAATGCTGGTTCATTTTGGTTCTCTATTCCTAGTATATCATCACAAATAAAATTAAATGCGTATCTTCATTGTGATTTTTTCTGCATATCATTAATCAGTATCAGTTGTACTTACATAAAAATGCAGAACTACTTCTTGCATAGCTTTGGGAGCACATTGCAAGGTGTCATCTTCGCAACATCCGGATGTCTCTGTGCATCTGTGGAGGAGGGTACAGCGAGGCAAGAACTCTTTGTCTGGGTAGAGGTCTCTTACACACACTACCTGGCTGCGAGGTACACCACAGCGAGCTCCTGAACGCATGCGCACAAAGTGTTCGTTGGCCTCACGGACTTCTTGCAATTCTGGAAAAGCAATAACAACCATTTCATGTCGGAATGATCAAATAAAGCTTTTTTAAAATTATCATTTTATGTAAAGTTTTTATTTGCAGAAATCATCAGTTCAGAAATAAAAATATTTCTCAAAAGAATACAAGAGAAAAATATAAAATACAAAAAAAAAAAATGCAATCTACAATCATAAACTGAAAGTCATCAGGAGAAAACATTATTATTTTTTAGTCATTATTTGTCTTTAATTTAAGTCGTGAACCAGTTTAAACTGGTTTGAAACAATCACGAAACTATCGGTCTCTACCGCCCCCTTTTTTTCTCTCTCTCTCTATATATATATAATAATTTTTTGATCTTTCGTTTTCAATTTTTCTAGCTGTCAAACTAAGTTTTAGAACTCGATAGATTCTGAGATGAAATAACAGCTACGATGTCATAGTTCTTCGTCAAGCTTTTAAAAACGCATTTGTTGTCAAAGAATCATACGTAATAATAAAGAAATACTGGTAAACACAGGTCAGCCTTTTAGAAAGGCATTTTCTTTCAAAGAAGCATACAAAGTAATTATGTAATACTGGTAAAAGCGGGTAAAAAAATTCTCCAATCGATGATTTCCGTCGGCCCATAATCTTTATTTTTTGCCCGTTAATTTCAGAGATATCAAAACCTCCTAACCAAAACAAAACATCATGCTCTCACATGATAAAAAAATCAGTTTTCGAGCTATATTGAAAATATTTAATTGAATCAATACTATCTACTTCAAGTATACTAGCAAAACTTAATAGCGTTTCTTGTATATTTTCAGCGATGAATTCATTAAAAGCAAATAAGTGATTTAAAAAAATCCAAATTATAGCCAAAATATGCTTTTACGAGATATCCCTGAATTACGGTCATTCTTTGATAGAATACATACTAAAAGTATTTTTTGTACAGCAATGTGGGACAGGAACTAAAAGGGTTTGGTGGAAAAAACAAAAAGGCTTGGTAATTGAAAAAAAAGTTTTTTTACTGCCATAATATTACAGAAAGTGCACAAATGTGCCGCCACCAACATCGTTATAGGCGTGGTAGTGTCTAGTAAGGGAATGGCGTACTCTATTGAAGACACCACCCGCAGCAGCAACTGCAAGTTTTGCAATGAGACCCTCATCAGAGTCGGCGTCCCGTAGACACTATAATTTCCACTTAAGTTGTGTTAGCTTACACTTACTTGATCCGCCTACACTTTTCATTTCTGACCTCATGATACTGTGCAGTAAATGCTTCTGTATTGTATACCTAGTATAGAGACTGTATAGTAAGTAATCGTGAAAAAAAAAAATCGAACTCCAGATTTTGACGAATCTCCAGGTTTGAGACCAACCTGAGTTCGAAAAACATATATTTAGAAAATGCCTGTTCGCCTGTCTGTGATGAAGATAGAACTAGAAAGAGGAAATTTGCTATACTATCTTTATACAAATTTTCAGATTTTTATCAAATTTTGAATAAAATCCATTCCAAGCAAGTAGGTCAATCAGGAGGCGAAATATCACTTAAACCGAAGAGAGTTAGATGAATAAAATTTGGTATTCAGATTTAACATCTATATCATGTATGTAATTTTAAATGAAATCCAACTACGGGTTGTCTGTCAGTCTTTATTTGCAGAATTGGTGAACGGGATAATTAAAAAAAGGTAATGATTTAAATACATCAGATTAGATATGAGATTTTGTGATTACAAGTAATGTTTTGGATCAAATAATTGTTTAAATTAGATGGGAAAAACCCATCTAAAAGACAAATTTGAATTTCGAATACTATTGACTGCATACACCGTTTGATCCACAAAGATCAGACGATATATTCAGAAAAAGTGCAAAATTCATTAAATAATATTTCATAATTATTGTACGCCAATGTCATACAAGACATTCTTTAGGACTCTCATCATAAAGTATAGAACCTTCTCGTATATAAAGTATACGAGAAAGTTCTATACTTTATGTAGCTATTATTTTACTTAACATTAAAGTTTGGCCTGTGAATTCAAGAACAAAAGGTATATATTTTTATTTCCCATTCTTAAAATTTATCTTATAATTTATTATTATTAATATTATCAAACGTGGGATTAGATTTGTTCTTAATTTCAGCACCAGGTGACGCCAAGAGCTTAAAATCAAAATTTAATTGAAGTGATTAGATTAACTGAAAAAATAATATTTGAAAATATTAAAATAGTATTTAATCGTCAAGAAATTTAGTGTTTTTTTTACAGTATTTCAAAACTTTAATTAATCAAAAAGTGAATGAAAAATTAAATACAAAATACTATCTTTTTAAATGAACGAAACGTGATTCTAAATAAATATAGATGTTACGATAAATTGCGATTATTGTAAAGAAGTTGTAAAACTTCCCTCCGTTTTTAAGAGACACATGCTTGAACATTATTACATCTGGTCAGCTGTGGGACAATTCCTTCAGTTGTGATTGCCTTTGTGAATTCTCCCCTGTAGTGTCACCATCTGGACGTGAATAGAGTCTAAATAATAGACCACCCATGCGTTTCACGGCCCTTTGAATAAAAAAATACTAAAACCTCCAGATGTGAATATTTATCTATTGTGGAGAGTCTGCTAGGAGGGTGGATGATTAGGAAATATTACCACGGTTAACTGCTGACCACTGCGAATATTTCTGAAAAATTATTGGATGATCGGCATCTCCAGTGCACGAATGCGAAAACGAGAGGCGGAGTTTGAAAGAGGTTAAAATGGAAGGTTTTGAAAGGGTGAGGGCAGCTGATCCGACTAGAGACTGAACGAGACGAGATGACGACGAGACGAACTGATCTGACGAGACAAGAAGAGCTGATATCTGAGGAGCTGGACAGCTGAAGAGATACCACGTGATCTCGAGTTTCTTGATTAAAGATCTACCGGAGGTAAATCCGTAGATCTATTGAGCTACATGCAGTAGCCGGATACGCTGATAGCCTGTTAGCTCCTTTGTATTAGTCGTGGAACGGTTAAACCCAATGTAAATATTTCCAAGCATAATAACCTAGATGAGGACGAGTTGTTGTTTTTATTGTATATAAGATGTAAAAAAACATTTGTGTTTAAACGCTATCCGATTATTTGATCGGCCAGGATGAAGTCATTACATTATTCATAATCACCAATAAGTTTAGTTGTGATTACGAATAATAAATAAAATAATCACATTTATTGTAACGTATATAATAATGAAAAGCAATCACTCAAAGTAAAAAAAAAATTCTAACTAAGCGAAGAAAATATCTGCGTACAGATTTTAAAATATTTTCATTTTTTAAAAATTTATTTACTTTTCCGAATTTAAGTAATTTATTAGCTCTTTAAAAGGAAATAAACTTCAAATAAATGCCATCAAAACAAAAACTTCTGCAATTTTTTTCTATAATAAAGACAATGAAGAAATTTAAATGGATATGTTATTTTAAAAAGCTTAATGTGAAGGATAATGTATTCATTTTACTTAAATATATATATTTTAACCAGGTGTGCTTGCATTTTAAATCTGTAAAGCAACCTTTAAACCTTGAAAAAAAATAGTCGGGAATGATTTTGGAAAAAAAAATAATGCACCCTTCCCTCTTGAACAATGTTAGGATTTTGGAACATAATTGAAAGAAAACACTTTTTAAAAGACGATTCATCAGTCCGTTATTATGACTTGAAAGGAAGAAGGAAGACAATCAAACATCTGCAGGCTAATTTCGCCTACACTTGGCACATAAAACAGACATTAGCATATATAAAGAAAAAGAAAATGACGAGAAAAGATTGGAGAAAGAAAACAAATGAACTGTCATTTCTGGGTTGTTTTTTTAAAGCATTCCAATCGTGCCTTTAACAAAACCAACGCATCTCAAAAATTTCAAAAGAATTTGAGTTGTATGATAATACATTTCCAGAAATGTTTTTAAAAAATTGAGTACAGAGATAATATTTAAAATAAATATTTCAATGCTTTTGTAATATACCATGTGTTATCTTTATTAAGTTAGGAGAAATTAATTAATTATAATGTGTCCTTTTTTAATATGTGGTATGTAAATTTTTATTTCAATAATGATTTTCTGTTTGCTCGCACCACCTACAATTTCCAGCTTCAATATATGGTGTCGCCCCCTATATCCTTTTAAAAAATACATCATTTTATTAGACCTCATACATATGGATGTTCTATTTCTTCCCTTGTAATTGTTGATCCTTAATTGTGAGTGTTAATATCAATAAATTTATTTCTTATAATTAGTAGAGATTAAATCCATTATCCTCGAATGGTTAACTATCAACGAATTTATTACTTGCAGGCATGCCGCGAGAATTAGGCCTACCGCCACCATATCATACCTTTTATAGTAATACGTGTGTGTAGAATTTTGCAATCGAATTTAAGCTAATTTCTTGATTGCAAAATTTGTATCAAAGAGACAAGAAAGCGAATTAGTAATACTATGTCATCCATTCCAAGCTGCGTTCAAAATTTCACGTCTTTAGCTCATAGGGAAGTTAATTCAAAATCGACTGCAAAAATTGTATCAAACAGACAAACAAGAAATTGAGCTAATAAAAACGTATTAAAATCAATAGAGGTGGTCTGCTGAAATTTGGTTTCCATATTCTTCAATAAATATTTTATTCTATCTAAAAATCTTAATAAAAACCGAGAACGCTCTTATGCGCATATTTTTATTTCCAGTGGATGAGAGATTTTTTTGTTTCGTATTGTAGACAAAAAACGAATATGCATTTAGGTGCATTTAGTGCTATTGAATGCGAAATTTGTCACCTTACTGTAATTTTAAAAACCAGGTCACATATTAAATTTGATTTAACTAAGTCTCTGAAATTTTGTACATGTGATGCAAATATATGAATCAATAGCCAATCAACCCGGAAACGCTGTTTCAAAATTTGATGTGGATTTATATTTTCCATGTTAAAACTGTATACCAAATTCTATTTATGTTATAGCGTTCATTGGGACAGACAGACGAACAAGCTTTCTGTGTAAAGTGTTTTAGTTCAAAATTTGATTTAAAAAAATATGCATATTTGTTGAAATGACAAGTTCCATTCGTCAAACAAAACGATTTTGACTCATCCGATGACGGACTGATGGGTATTTTCCAAAAATGTGTTTTTTGGATTTGAGATGGGTAAATGTGAAAATTCGTCAAAATCTAGTGAAATTCTTTGACAATGAGAATAAATTCTTTTCCTATGGTTTTTAAACAATACATTAAAAACACAATCACTTGATAACAACAGTAATCAGTTCGGCGGAGACATGATGAGTTTTACTCAGTCCGATTGAATATATAAGGAAATTGTTTCAAAAAACCCCCCTAGAAAAACATGATAAGCAATCTGATGCTATTTCAAACAATGTGGTGTCATTAATCATCTTTCCGACAGTAAATAGTTAAAACTAATGCTTCGAAAATGATTTAGAAAAAAAAAGTCTCCGCAGACAGTAAGGAGTATTTCTGTCCAGTATATTAAACTGCAGATATGTGAACCTATTACATAATGTTGATCTATTTTTAACTAGCGAAGTTCTTTTTAATGTTTTTATAACAAAAAGGCTACTACAATCATTTTGAGAAATCTTATTTAACTTTTTTAATAACATTGGTTCTATAAGATTGAAATTCAAAAATATAGTTTTATTTCATATGCTAACTTCGCCCTTTTAAACTTATCGCAATTTTTTCAGTGGCATTGTTGATTATTTTTAGTATTGTAGATTTTTTTAAATTCGGACTTAATAGACAAAAAAAAGAATTTATTCTCATGATAGAAGTTTTTATTTTATATAGATAAATTAGTTACTAAGAAAATGATTTATGACTATGATTGTAAAATTTTTCACTTTTTAAAATTTTTAAAAAATTTAAATTGAAGAAAATAATTATATAACGATTCTGTAATAACAGAGAAATTAAATAGAAACTGAAATTAATCCACATTAAATTTCCACATTATTATTATTAAAAAATATTTATATTTTCTTGACAAGTTAAATATAGGACAAAATTACATCCACTTTTTCAGTTATATATTTTTATTTTATCTGAATAAAACCGAATAAACAAATTATTTTTATGCTTATTGAATGATTCTGTATCAAATAAATTAGAACGATGTGCATACATATTATCATGCATTCGATTCAGATAAAACGCATTTGTTTACTCTGAGAGTATAGTTACAGTAGGGTTGCAACCTTCTTACTGTTTATTCAGGTTGCAAGTTTTATAAACGCGAATCACACTACAAGATGATTGCTACAATCCAACTGAGGCACATATATAAATCTGAATAACCGAATCATCCTGACAACATTGATGGGAAATGAGGATGAGTTCCACAGACCATAACTCCTCTCGTAAGAAGTGTGTCTTGTGATAAGTAGGGGATAAACGACCCCACACCATTTATCTATCTACTCGAGTGGTGAGAATCAATAGATATGCCAGAAGAATGTAAATCAAATGTCAAATAAGAATATATATTTTTAGAAGCCACATAAGCCACAGAACTTGAGTTTACTTTATCTAAATATTACGTCATATACAGAGAATACCTTTAAAAAATATTGAAATCTATTCAATATTTGCCTACGCACTTACAAAATCAAGCAAAATATGTATTAAATTCTTGGGTTTTTTTAGTTATATTAACGAGAGCACGAACATACATGTTCGTCTTTATTATTAGTTTCATAAGGCAGTTCTTAACATATAGATACTACGCCAATGCATAACTGCATAAAAATGAGTTCCCCATCCTCACTACTCAATCGATCTTGCCTATTTTTATTTCATTTGAAATATAAGGACGTATGGGAACGTTTTGATGACTGCGTTTACTCCAATGCTCTTCATTTTCAAAAGATGTAGCAAAATGACCTTCAGCCTAAAACTGGACCGATTTCGTCAAGAAATTTCTTCATTTCGTTATCTTAGGTAACCAGAATGCTTGATGTTAATTATAAAAACATATACACAATATTTTCATTAGTTATAATAAATTATAATATCAACATTTACATCAACTTTATTAATATGTACTTCTTTAACAGTTCGTTAAAGAAGGGTGCAAATTTTCAAAAATTTCAGTTAAAGATAATTTAATAAGACAATAAAATTTAACTTTCAAAAATTGTCAAAACCTGCTCTAAAAGCACAATGCTAAGAATAGGAGTGTCTTCTGCGCATGTGTATGAGCTTGACACATAAAATTACTTATAAATATATTAATATTTTAAAAATGTATTTTATTTTTAAATTTGGTTTTCTGGAATAATTCAGAGTAAACATATAACATTTATTTAGAATAATTTTCAAAATAAAAAAGAAAAAGAAAAACAAATAGCACAATTGAGACTCGAACTGAAAACCAGAAAATAAAGACAATTGGTTCAGTCGCTTTGTCCACCACGCCACATCTTACTAGAGCGGCAGAGCAATCTTTGATTTTTAAATTGACAGTATAAGTTAACTGGTGTTAACTCTCCTAACTTAATAGTAAAAGTTAACAGGTGTTAACTCTCCTAACTTAATAGTAAAAGTTAACAGGTGTTAACT
>JAOUZG010030537.1:2426152-2468964 GCA_026289955.1 Argiope argentata | reverse complement strand
GGTGTTAACTCTCCTAACTTAATAGTAAAAGTTAACAGGTGTTAACTTATACTATCAAGTTATAAGGGTGTTACAACTATCAAAGTTGGTGATAAATTAGATCATAATATACATAAATTTTACATAAATGTAAGTTATGCATAAATTTTAACAGTTCTGAATATGATCATCACGATTTTTGAAGCAACAGAGATATATTAAAGGTATTTATTAACCTAGGGCTCTTGAGCTTTCATATTAAAAAAAAATTTCGAAAGCGGAAAAGATATTGTGTGTATGTGGGAGGGATGTATGCAACGGTTTTTCTTCATTGTGAAATATCAAGCGAAATGGTGCTCCTGAGATTTCTCTAAAATATGGAGGATAATGGGAGGCAGGTGGCATTACAACCTTTCATATAAAAAAATGCAAAATTAGTACAGTTGTCTTGGTTAAGAGCCACCGTAGGGGTGTTTTTCGAATAAAGTATGTACAATGAAGTATGCTTTTGATATTTACTCAGAAAATGGTGAGACACAAACGATTATTTATTACAAATTTCAAAGTCATGAGTTTTCGAAAGCAATAAATAGTTCCCGAAGTTGGATTTGTGACTGGAGTTGGGAAAAAAGATTTTTAATCTCTCCTTCATTTGAAATGCATACAATAAACTTTATTCCAAGAAATAATATTTTCTGGAATAAATTCATCTAACTTTTTTTACTTTATCAATGAATAAAAATTTCCGCAAATAAAATTATTCAAAAATTTTTATCTATAAATTTTATTTGAAATAAATTATTTTAAATATTTAATATTTTAAAATTTAACAGAAATAGAACAAGCATTCTTCGAATTAATTTTTTTTCTCAAAATGGAGCAAAGTATGATACGAAAATAAATAAATAAAATAAAATAAAATAAAATAACCCAGTAATTTGAAACCACTTTCCTAATCAGAAATTAAATTATATTTAGCAACCCGTTCTTTTTTTTTACGAGTCTTATTATCGAATGTCAGCTGTTATCGAACAACTATTACATGAGGAGAAAAAAAATGGAACTATTTCGTTTCTCAGAACTTTCCGAAAGGAAAGAGAAAACTGAATTATAGATAAAATGTTGATAAATACAACGAAGAACAAAACGAATGAAGGGAATGAAAAAAAAGTATAAGAAAAGAAAAGAAAGAGGAGCTTTAGACTAAACTGTTTATTTTATGAGCTACTTAGAGGAACAAACTGAAATGAACTGGCGGAAGGAGATAATGAAGATAGAGGGAGAAAAAAGCGAAGAGTAATTGGAACCGTAACTCTTTTCTCTCTGGGAGCGAGGGGGAGTAGCAGAAGAAATTAGAAGGCCAAATATTTGGTTCCTCGTCAGAAACGCTTCTCACTTGACCCCAAGCGAGGAAAACAGCGTTTAAAGACCCATAACTCACTTTTCCACGGGTCTTTTTTTACGGTACAACTGTTTTGGGACCTTTTTCCGACATTCAGGGGGCGGGAGGTCAAACGATCGTGCGTGCCACTGCGATAAAGAGATCGGATCTCTCACGACCAGATGCTGCGAGTAACATTTCAGCAACTGCGCATGTGCTATGAACGAACTCCGAACCCCTGAAATAAATAGCACCACTTTTCTATATGCAATCATTTCTAGGAATTTCTAAGAAAATTTCTCGATTAATTTATAGACTTAGTGCTCATTTTATACCAAAACGTTACGATGTTTGGTTATGCAAAGAAGAGTGGCATTCGGGGTATTAAATGGCATTTTTACACCTTTTCCCTAATTTTCATCAACACCGTAGCAAGTATAATTGGCGCATGGTATTACTTTTCCACTCTCTCGTCATATTGGCTTAGAAAGTGACATAATCGTTGAAGCATTTTTCTTCCATACTTCTTCTTAAGATTAAAGTATATACAGCCTCTTACACCCTTCCCATCCGCCTTATTATAACTTTAATTTAGTTTTATAATACTTACGACCAGTTTATAATCAACTAAAAATTATTTTGGGACAGATCCTGTAGTTGTGGATGATGGTTAGATGACAATGACAGCACATGAGTTGGCAATCTCTCAAAACTTCTCCTATATACAGTAGAACATTTAAATTACTTTCATAGCGGTTTTGTTAACGAGTAGATGATTCGTTAAATTCCTCTCTTAATGATACCTTGATCCGGTGATACATGGTACTATTGAATTAGAAATTAATGTCAATAATGTGATAAATGTTTCTAGTAAGTGAAAGCTTTTGAACTTAGGTAAGAGGCGATTAAAAAATTGAATGGGATAAAATATGAATATTTTTTTAAAACTAGATCGTCTTATGGATAAGTTGCACAGATATTCAAGTTTAAAATCAGCAACAATTTTATTCAGTTTTTAAAATTTATATATAAAACAAAGGATTCCATATTGCATATATTACAAGGGCTTCAATAAAGAAACCGTGATCTAGAGAGAGCCGTTTGGAGGAGAAACGACGGAACGGCGTAACACAAATCCCTCGGCATCCAGATAGAAAGGAAAAACATGATCAAAAAGAGGACAAAAACAAATTTAGAGCCAACCCAATTCCAAATTGCATCATTAAGAAGAAAAAAATATCCCCGGAAAGAACTAATTGAATTTTCATTTGCATCGCCAGCCAAATTTGTACATATACAGAAATCTTATGTACAATGGATATAATGTCAAAAATAGCATGTATAAACAGAGTAAGAAATAAACAACAAATAATAAGAAAAAAAATTAGCCTATAAAAATAAGTAATGCTAAAGGAAAATGAGTAAAGATGAAGAAAGAAAAGTATAGACAACATTATTTCTTGTCTACGCCACGACGTTCTACAACAACTGAAGAAAAATGGAATGCTTTCTGCAGCGAATTCTTTTTCTGAAGAAATACTGAGTTAATAGAAATATTAAATCGAAATGGGAAATAATGATGTCGATCCGTTTAAGTTCAGATGTCACGGCAATGTGGACAATTTTTTAACTTGTTCACATAAGAGCAAATCTTTGAATGTCTGAATTTTCCAATTTGCAAACCACAAGGAACTTTCATTCTTCCAGATGAAATATTCCGAAAAAGTACGTTCTGTTGAGTTATCTATGAGTTCACAGACATATGTTGATATTATATTAAAGAATTGTGCCTCGTGTTTTTCAAAGATCCCGGGGCTAGTATAGGTTTTATTAATATAAAAATAACCTTACTATTTTATTAATTCCATCATTTTTTTATCCCACGGCCTCTAATAATTTTAAACCATGCTGTTACCATAGTAATTATAATTTTATTGTTTCTCTTTTTTGGATTATTATATGAGCAAAATTAAACTTTTAAATAATGTTATTTTGCCACATTCAATCCCATTATGAGTTCCTTTTCAAAAGAATGCGATTTTATTACTGTAACAGGTGATTTGGTTTTTCAATTCATTATTGAATAATTTTCCCTCTTGGGTAGATTCTATTGCTTTACAGAAGATTCAAAATCGGTAATATTTTTGACAACTAAAAACTTTTTTTGAATTATATAGTGAATAATAAAATGTTACTTTCATTGCAACTATTTTAGGCATGAAAACTGTGGAGTGTTTCAAATGGTTAGGAGCTAAAAATATTAATATATAATAGTTAAAATAAATATCATACTATAAAATTTTAGCTTTTTTAAAAAATACAAATAACTCATAATGTAGTTTTTATTAAATTCTAATTTTCAAAATTCCAAATTAAATCAATAAATAATACATTTATTGCCAATTCAAAACAAAAATATGCCACTGCAATCATTCAGAAACATGTATTAAAACTAATGTCGCTTCAAATTTTGATTTCCTAAAATAAAATTTTTATATCTTTCATCCTAGCATTTCAATGCTGATGCTTTACACTATAAGCGTTTGTTGACTATGAATTAATCCAATTTCCAAAATCAGAGAATAAAAAACGCCTAGTTCTTAAGAGATTTAATAAATAATGAAATTAGCAATTTTCATTTTTTTGGAAAATAAAAGTTTTAATTTTTGACAAGTTTTTGAAGAACAGTTTGGATATTATGGAAATATGATATGTATACAACGAAATTAAATTCATTATTACTGCACAATCAATAACAAGTCTGCGGAAATACATAGATTCTAATTAAGATTAGTTTCGAAAATTGCATATTTTATAAAGAATATTTTTAAAGTTATATCTATTATAGACACCTTCAATGAAATTTATCGAATGAATACTAAATATATATTATTTTGAAATTTGGCCTTTTATACTAAAATTTTCACTAAAATAATTATAATCAGCATGTATTCTATGTTGCCATCCTTATGATATAAAATTTCAAAATAACAAAAAAACAGAAGAAAAAGTTTAGTTTGAAAATAATATGTTATCAGACGCACAGGCGATCTTTATCCCGACAAAGAAATAAATATTCCCCTTCCCGCGTTGACTATAGAGAGCATGCGCACTAAATGCAGTTTTTGTTCCCCGTTTTATTTTGGCGCTATCTCCCCCATCTAACAATAAATATATCGGGATGATTAATATTTGACATTTCCTTTCGCCATAGTGTCGAACACTAGATATTTTGTAGTAATGTTCGATAGCGTCTGTCGCACAATCGAGAACAAAGAACGAACTTCTGAATGAATGTATGAAAGATAGTTCACGAACTAACCGTTCGATCGCATTCTGAAAATCTTTTCAAGAAAGCAGACCATTTTGCATACAACTGCTTTTCTATTGACATCAATTCAAAATCATGTCAGAATGAGGAAAAATGTCTATCTTCTCCAAAAGATTGATGAAAAAAGGCTGTGAAAGAAGTTTATTCTTCTTTTATTCTGTTTTATGAACACGACGGTTATGGCACAAAAGTTTCTGCTGACTTTTCCTTTCTTACAAAGAATGCATATTATGATGAGATGAAAGACTGGGTATATGAATTTATGTGTTGTGATTCAATTCAACAAAAAACGTATACGACCTCATTCATTTAAATACATAACATTCCATATTGCATTTAGAGTATGAAGTAGGGGGTGATTTTCATACACAATGACCAAAATAGTGATTTAATATTTATGTAAAACGAGCTTCACGTTATTCCTTGCTTCTAAAAGAAAGTTTATCAACATGATCATTACGAATAATAGATAACATTTCTGTTAATCACAGTAAAAATGACCACTCCAACGTACTGGCACAGGATAGCGTGTCGTCTGTAGAACGCCCTGGGTTCGAGTTCCGGTTCGGGTATGATTGTTCTTCATCTTTTCTATCTGTGAGATGTTGAATCACCCTCCCCCCTCCAATAAAAAGTGGCTGTGCAAGTGAATATGATGGGTGGATAGCTAATGCGTACTTTTGGTTGGCACTAGTTAAAACAAGAGAAGCACCCTCGGCTTTAAAAAATTGCTGACTGAGGCAATTAAAACATATAATAAA
Organism: Argiope argentata; assembly: GCA_026289955.1. Taxonomy (NCBI): domain Eukaryota; kingdom Metazoa; phylum Arthropoda; class Arachnida; order Araneae; family Araneidae; genus Argiope; species Argiope argentata. Next base: position 2,463,512 of record JAOUZG010030537.1, on the reverse strand, counting down.
TACAAGTTCTTTTAAACAAATAATAAATACTTGTTTTTATGTAACAATATAAAAACAAGTTTTCAGAAAGAGGTCTTAAATATTTTGGCCCTTTGAGGGGAATTTTTAAAGATTAACTTCCGAATACCACATTTTAGAATTTCCTTTTTATAACATTTTCGTATGCTCAAACCTTTTTACTTCAGGTTTTTCCCTATATTCCCTTCCTTTTCTGTCTTCAAAACTTATCACAATTAAACGAAATAACCAGCAACATTGTCATGATATTTTCGCGATGTTGGCCGGCGTTCAGAATATCTAACAACATTATGAAAGTATCAAGCAATGTTTTAGACTAATAGGGATACTGAAAATTGGTGGCGTAAGGGTGTTTTTCACAATGGACGTTTTAAAAAGGACTTGTAAAGGGACGGGACTCTTCATAACTTTATTATGAGGTAGATGAAAATAATAGAGGATTTTCAGGAGTAGTTATTTATTTATTTTCTAAGTACCTTATTTCATGAGACAAAACAAACACGAAAATTTACGACACTAGAATACAATCTAATAATGCTTCCCCTCACCCCAAGCAGTATCATGGGAAATATACTATGATGTTAAGAAGGTAATGCCATCTGTTGTATCAAAAGGGAACCTGATAGAGTTATGTAACCGCTGCAGATCCACCCCCATCCTTAAACTGGAATAGGGTGGCGTGATTAACTGATCAAATGCCGCCATCCTGCCTAGGGGTATCGTGTCTGTCACTGATCTAGATGTCCTGGTTCAGGCACGATTGTTCTTGCGCCCCTCTGTAAAAAGGGACTAAAAGAGAATGCGCCCCTCTGTAAAAAGGGGCTGTGCAAGCGAAAGTGACGCTTGAAGCATCTAATTTTTGCCTTAATTGGCGCTACTTAAAAACAGGAGCTCACTCGGTTAAAATAGCTGACAGATAACTTTCAGTAGGCTTGTAAAGTGCCATAAGTCACAACAGTAATTGATCAAATGAATGTATCCTTTCACACTAAATTCACACCCTTTATGAGTCCCTGACATTTGAATGAATATAAAAGGAAACATTTATTGAGAAAAAAAATATGTAACATGGACCGTAATAAGAAAAATATAACTCTCCTATTCCAGGTGTTGAAATTCCAAGGTACGTATATACTACTACTACTATACTTTAGTCAAGGATTTATCTAAAGATTTGTCAGGGTCACATGCTTTTTAAAAACAATATCGCTTTAATATCGAAATAGGCGATTACACTTTATACGAATATTGCTAAGTTCTTTTATTATCAAGACAAAAATAAATTAAACATTTCGTTTTGTATTACATGGAAGTTATCTTCCAAAGATTGCAAAATTAATGTCATATTCTAGAACAAAAATTAAAAGTCCTTAAAACTATTAAAAAAAAGTTCCAATAAAACAATTTCAACTTGTTTTTCGTGATGTAGCAATTTATGCAATATGAATACATAACAAACAAATAATTCGTTTGGAAAGTTCTTATCTTAGCGATTAAACGCAGTAGTAGAACAAAAATAGATCGTAGCACGTGGCATTGACAACATGAACTTGATTAAACTATTTATACTCCTCTTTTTCAAGAAGACAGAATGGGCAGTGCATCCATAATTGAATGTGTCATAATTCATGAAATGATGAAATAGTTAATCATAATTGGCGCTCATGTAATGTGAATCAATGAATTACGTTTTCATCAAGGCCAAGTACTCCACCAAAGCATTTTATCGCGTATCTCTAGTAAGACTGCTCTCCCAGAGACCGCTTTCATGGCATTAGCGTAAAACAATTAAGGAATATCTTGTGGCGTAAATTCAACATTTTTACTTATCTATCCTGTCATTCTTGGCGAGTGATTTGGCGGTTTGTCAACGACCTGCGGTTAATAATATCCAAAAATCAAATTTATTTTGGACGTATTTTCCCACCCATTTGAAACAAAAATTCAACACACTACTACTATTGTAAACATATAATCGCATACTAATTTTTCATATCTTTAAGTTATTGCATTCATGAGTTATCACATTTACTTCTTTCTGAAAAGATAGACTTATAGACGATCAACTCCTTTTTTAGATTTGACTCAAAATTTGATACGTGTTTTATATTATAGATATAGAATATGCTTGAACCGGGTTTTAGCTATCTAGCTTTCTACGTGTTCGAATTATCGAATGAAGTTATATTCTAACTGCCGTAGGGAGAGATTTCGTCTGTAGAGACTTCTGCAATACACAAAATTTGATAGAAATCTACAAATTCGGCATAAAGATTATATACAAAATTTTATCCGCTTAAGCTCAGATAATTTTGTAGTTATTTTTACCACAGACAGACATATAGACAGACGGACATTCTTCAAAAATGAGTGTGTGTGTGTTTAATCCAGGGAAATCTAAAACGAGGAGGTTCGAGAGAGCATACGAGACAATAAAAACAAGAAAAAGAATATTTAACATATGCTTCTCAAGCTCTGAAACATTACGCTCTCTATTTCGAAGCTAAAAATTTTGATACATTCACTAAGTCAGCATTCAATTTGCATATTACACAATAGGTCAGTTTATAAAACTATACTTCTGTTACTAATAAGAAATAGTAAAATAAAGTCAATTTCTCTTGGGGTGAACAAAGAAAATTTTTATTTTACTTACTTTTCATTTCAACCTCAATTAATATAAACAATTTACCAAAAGAGTATTGATTTTCGCAAGAAATTCTTAAAGTTTATGTGAAAAATACTGTACTCCTCGCATTTTACCGATTGAGCTATTGTCTGTTGATTTCAGTTCATTTAAAAATCAATTAAATTTAATTAATGAATAAATATTTGAAAAGGACTGTATTAACATCGAGTATCATCCACTACAAGTTATAGAAGGGCATGTTTGAACTTGAGTGGATGAATAAAAAGTATTTTATTAGCGGTTGAAATTTGGAACAAGATATAAATATAGAGAGAGGGTGTGAACTAACAGTAGGAATTGAAAAAATAATGCGCATCTAACATTTGATGCTACGTAGGCCTGAGTATTGGAACTAGAGCTGTCAATATTGTGTACAGTTATTAATGGTTATTCTATATTCACTGAAAATGAATTTCTCAAAGTTCTTCTTATATCTTTAACTAAAACATTAAATATTTTCATTTAATATTAATGGTGATGAATATTATAGAGGGTATCTAGCTCTATAGTAATAATAACTCTAAAATAATAATAACAAAGCTGTATTTTTAGCTAAAGCAGAGATATCGCTAATTCTTGCATCTTCGTCTATCGATTAATTTCCTTGTAATAACGAAGAAATGTTATAAGAACTGCTTCGTGGAAAACAGTTCCGGAGAAAATGCATATATAAACTAGATGAGAAAATGCTTTAAAAAATTCTCCAAAAGTACGAAGGACATGCTATTAAACTCATTTTTCAACGAAAACATGTCCTTCATTTTATTGAACATTGTAACTCAGTAATTTTATGTTACAATATCTAAAACTATAATTTCACAATTCCAGAATCTAAAAGAAGAAGAAAGAAAAAAATATATATCAGGGAAGAAAGTGAGAATCAAAGCATCCTACAGAGACAGACGTTCCTCAAGGGAACAAATAAAGGGTGGGGGTGCCCCAATAAGAACAGAAATCGTAATGCACGTGCAATTAATTGCTTAGGTAATTGCTGAGCAGAGCAGAGGGGAAGCTGCACTTAGTAGGGCCGTTACTCAACCTGTCGTCGCCTAGGAAGGCACGAGCCCTAGGATTTCGTGGCCCACGCCCCTCGGCTCTCTTCTGCGGCTTCGTGTGAGGCATGCAAAGAGTGTGTAGTCTAACCCTAGGAGGCTACGATGCGAAGTTGGAGGTCCAACAGGTGGCTGTGAAAAGATATTTTTGAGGTAAAGCTTCCGCGTTTTTACAGAAATTGCAATTAGAGGCACTAGGAATCCAAAAACTGGGAAGATTTGTTGGTAGTAATGCGAATGATATCGGGCAGCTGCAGACATCATAAAACAGAATTTATCATGGGGAAGAAAGTTGCAGCTCAAGTAATATAGCTTTCCATAGAGAGCTCAGCTATTTGTTCAATCATTTCAAAGGAAAATATATAATTAATTTTGCTCAGTCGAATTGTACTTCTGTTGCAAAACATTAAAAGGAATAAGCAAAACAATCTTTGATCGCAAATGAATAATGGAAGCTTATATTTCTGTAGGACAAACCAAAACGTTGAATATTTACAAAACAAAAACTAATGCCAGTCTTTTCGCAACTTGTTCACTTAATTTATAATTAAAGTGTGATCCCCTCATAAAAATTAACAATTCTTGAGCAAAGTTATGAACTCCACTATGCACATATCTGTATTTAAACTTATGATAGATGTGTGATTCATAATACAGTAAAAAATGGGCACTTGTTTATTAATTATATCTCATTAGGAAATAATAATTAAAATATCGATATTAAGTTTAAATATTGCATTTTACTACATTTACCGTAAATTACTTGGCGAGTAATCGCTGACATAGACACTGGGAAAGTCTAAGATGTATTTTAGATAACATGAAACCAAAATTTGACAGAGTTATGATTGCAGTCTTAAGATCACACACTAAATTTCATCTTATTAAATCATTGTTGTTTTTTGAAATCAAGTTAATTTTTATAAAAAAGTACAGATCGACAGATAATTGACTATTGATAGATTTATTTTTAAATTTGCTATGGATCTATTCTTTAAGTATTAAATCTGTGTACAAATTTTATTCACCTGATTCCCCCCCCCCCGATGTTATTGAATTCACTAGTGATCACGCAACTGGGAAGACAGACATTCTCAGAATGGATTTCATTTAAATTCGATAGAAATTGATGAATATGGTCATAAGGATCATATATCAAAATTTATTTATCCACCCCAAGGCGTTTTAACTTTTATGGTTTTGGCAGACTGACCAATATAATTCCTAAAACGTATTTTTCATACGCGAGGTATTTAAAATGTAGAGGGCCGCCAAAATCTCGAGTTTTAATTTTCAGATGATTACAGTACTTTTTCTTTGCACACATCTTATATGAGAAAGAAAACAACAGAAATAAATTACTACAAAAAATAATAAGATAAAACACGGAAACGTATCCAGAAAAGAACAACTCATTATTTCATCATCGCAGTTACGATTTTTTCGTAGTTGAATATTAGGCACATGGCACGATGCTCCTAGTGAGAATGGATAGGACCGATATAACCGAACTCACAACGTTACGGTTTATAGCTTAGTAACATACCACTAAACAAAAGTAATTGCTTGTAACCGGGTTATGTTATCTGGTATATAAAGCTTTCATTACATATTCTGCCACCAATGAATGGTGAGATGAATTATACTAGAGAGTGCGTGAGTCATTGGTTCTGATGTTGGCTGTTGTATTTAATGTGTCTGACGACTTTTGATGCCGGTAGAGGGCATGACAACAGCCTTTCGAAGGTTGCTTATTCAAGATTGCAGGTCTCAATTGTGGAGAAGGGTCGGGACCTATAGGACTGAACTCGCAACGTTAGGGTAGCCGAGTAACATAGCCACAAGACAAAAGTAATTACTTTTGTTTTGTTGATGTTATCAGGCTTATGAGGTTTTCACCACATTCCAATTATTTTCGTTTTCTCCTTCTAAAATTTATTAATTTTTCTGCTTTCGCCAATAGTTCTCGGTCTTAATTAAATAAAAAAAAATATCCTTATTTGATGAAGAATAGAAGTCAAATTATCTGGTACTCTTTAAAATGCTGAACAATGGAAATGTGATAACATTATTAGCAAAAAAATAGTGGGCTCCATTGAAAATTAGAGCTTATTTCATCAAATCGCTCGTGAAAAATCATTTAATGAAATGATTAGGCTCAGAATGCCACATTTAATACTCATAAACAATCAGCATGTCAGAAGGTGAATAAAGATTTTTTTAATTGAACACCTCCTTGTAAGGATAAAATTATAAAATAGGAAGCAAGTGAATAGTACTCAATGATTTTATCACTTTTATAAAAAATGTTGAGTTATAAAAGTATATTTTTTATTTTGTTGTAATATGCTATTTCAGAAACTTTAAAATTACTTTTAAATTGTTATGTTTAAAGGAATTTTTATTTGTGGAATTAAATATGCAATAGCTAACTTGCTCATTGAAATCTCAATGATAAGCCTTTCTATTTATACGTCATTTTACGTGAGCATTTTTAAAGACATATCAACATGTGCTTTTTTTACTGGATATCATCTTATGTATCAATAATCACTATGAAATAAAAGCTTTGATGCATGGCATGAAAACTATATTTAATAAAATATATATGGGATAAAAGTTTGATGCTGGCAAACATTACCATATTAATTCAAGACAAAAATCAAGTTTGAGGGAATGTAAAAGTAAAAGATTAGTTGAAGCTTCAAGCGAATCATATAAAACTTCATGAAAAGTGAGATTTGTATACATGAATAGCATTTTCAAAACACGCGTTCGCTGAACATTTTTGCAAGTGCTCGCCTCTTTGAAAAATGTGAAGTTGTTTTCGAAACACAACACGGAGAGCAAAAGATTTTCATATAAATGTCTAAAAAAACAAAATTTCCGATTTTTTTTCTGTAACTTAAAAACTTCGATGCAAAATATATTCTTAGATATTTTTACCCTTAGATATTCTTAGAAAATGAATTAAAAAAATCCTCATCTGCACAATTTTAGCGATGACTTCAATTTTCTTCTTTAAAACAGTTAACTTTCTAATTGAAACAAAATACATTACCCTATTTATCTTTTTAATTAATTTTCATGGAATTGCTTAATTAATCTTTCTTGAAATCAGGTTGGCCTATTTTCACTTTGACATCTAATCATTTTGGTTTGAAAAAAAATTTCAAAGAACTGCCCGAGAATTATGATCAAGATTAAGGTACCTCATATTTCTTCAGAATAATAATGATTAAAAAATTAAGTCCTCTTATTAAGTAAAGTATGAACTCATCAAGTGATTCCGTTTACAACTTAAACCTCGTTCAGTTTTGTTTTAATAAGAATTTAAAATGAGAACAGTTCGTTATTACAGTTATGTATAGTTTGTTTAATTTTAAAGTTCATATAGTTTTTTTCATTATCATATGACGATGAAGTAATTTATTTGTCATACAAACATTATATTTAATATTGTACAAGAAAGGCTTTTTTTAAACAAAAACGAAGATGAGTTTTTCAGACCATTTGCTTTTAATTGCAATGCAAAATACAAATAACTCCAAAAGCAGTTAAATGTTGTTATAAAAACTCATATCTTCTTTAGAGAAATTCAAACATTTCAAAAAATTTCATGAAATTAATTAGAAATATGTTTAGTTATTTAAAATTTAAGTTAATATAAAATCCTTACGTTAACTTGTATCGTCTATTTTTCTTGAAAAAAAAATCACAAACGGAACTGAAAATAATGCTTTATAAAAAATTTTATCAACAGATAATTTCACAAACCATACAGTTAAAACAGCGTTACTCAGATAACATCATGCAATTGCAAGTATGGCGTATAAAAGTATTAATTATTTAAACTGTATCGAAATACATTTTCATATAATCATTTAATTTTAAAAAATAAAAGTTCAAATAAATAACTGTACATAATTAAAAAAATGTATGGCGATAAATAATTAGATAAATCGTTATCACCAACTTTGTACGAAGCCATTTTCGATTAATAGAAAAAATTATTCGGAGAAAATAATGATCCTACTAATATTTGACGCAAAAGTATTTTAAGTCATATTTTAAATTTTCCTTTGAAACTGATTTATATCCTCAAAAATTTAATGCATGGTTTTTCACTATTTGCACTGTAATTTTTTGTCACATTCTTTAGCATTTAAGGGATTCTCCAAAACCTAATATTTCCATTCCTTGTTTGCATGCAAATTGTCGGCTTTCTGGCACAGAGGTAGCGCGTCTTCTTCTTATACTGGAAGTCCCGGTTCGGGTTGTTCTGTGTGCTATCTGTGAGATGTGGGACTGTGTCCCCTCCTGTAAAAAGGGGCTGTGCAAGCATATGTGGTGAGTGTGTAGCTAAGTCGTGCTCTTGGCCCTAGTTGGCGCTGCTTCAAAACAAGAGACGCTCCTTTAGGCTTAAATCTGCGGCTGTATCAGGAGGGGGGGGGTTGTTCATTGGCAAGTGCCATAAAAACAACAACAATACATGCAAATTTCTATAAATTGAAAAACAAATCTCAGATATTAGAAACTGTCTGAAGAGGTGAAAAATCATAAGAACAGTACCCATTCTTTTGTTGTAAAGCGGAACACGAGAACGACAACAATTAAATGTCAGTCAATTCGGTGGAACCCGACATATAAAGCTATGCGTAAACGATACATATGAAATCAAATATAGTTAATATTCATGCCGTATCAACTGGTCGTCAAAGGCGATTAATATATTTTTAAAAAGCTTTTAAAATAAAACAGTTAACCTAAAGTAATCCATACATTTATTAGATATGTATTGAAATTAGACAGACCAGTTTACTAAATGAGAGCTTTCATAAAGAACGTTACACAGGATTGAAAAATGTCTCTATCCGCCCTGAAATTGAATTAAATTTCGAATCATAACCGCAAACGATATATTTGAACGATACATTCAAAAGATATATTTGATTTTTATGGTAGGAAAACACAAGAACAAAGAAGCGTGCTTGGTAAAGGTTTTTGGTGGGAGCTTGGATATTTATCTTCAATGAAAATAGGTACAGACTCTTTATTATTGCATTTATTTTTATATAATGGCATTCACATTCAAAATAAATGTTGCGTATATCTTTAATAACTGACTTTAGTTAGTTAGGGTTGCCATTCCATTCATGAGAATCCTTAGTCATTTTATTAAAGTTTGATTTATCTAGTTGCAATTATCCCCCAGAGAAGCACCTCGTAAATGAGGATGAGATGCTTCCGGTATGGTGATTGGATCTCGCTACCCTTGGGTGGCTACACAAATATGTGGGGGTCGGACTCCTCCTAAAGACGGGACGTACTTTCTACGGGGAGGGTTGTACCATGGCCGGTGACTGCCATTAGAACTCAACTACAGTTCCCGACAGTGTGTCTGTTACTGCGGTTCGGTCATTCAGTTTTTTGGTTAATCCGTGAGCCTTCGTGAAGGGTTGGAGATTCTGTCTATGACTTATCTAGTTGAAAATTGCAAAAAATAAAGACTCACACCAGTGAATCAAATTGAAAATATTGGATAAATAATTGAGTGAATATTTAGACTGCATCTAATTTTCGATGCAAAATATTTTCCAAAATATTAGCCAGAGGAAATCAAATTTGTGCGTTAGAAGACAATATTATTAAAAAGACATCAGAGCTAAAAGACAGCTCTGGACTGAAACCTTGGATTTGTTGTTGGTTTTTATTCATGTTATTTGTGATAGTTAGGTAGCAAAGCCTATACGTAAACATTTTTAGTAGCACCCTTATTTGGAAGAAAATAAGAGAGTTTAAAAGGAGGAGTGTTGCAATCCAATCACGACGCAATTTACATCCTTGACTTTGCGATTTTCTTTCGTTTAATGTTATTATTATTCTTTCTTTCTTTTCGTTCTTTTTAATCTTAGAGAATAAATTTGAAATTATAGGTATTTTCTCTCGCTTTTTGATTTTTAATGTCGAGATAAAAATTATCATTTTGCCTAATAATGATGTTGCGTAATCACAGTAGTCGTGATTGAAGCTTTCTGTCTGTTTATTAAACAGCAATCCATCTTGATTGTCCAAGAATTTCAATTCAAATTAAGTTAATTTCCCAACTTCTGTGCCAAAATGTGCCAAGAATGTCAATATATAATATTTTATTCGCAGAAATAAATTTAACCATGCTTGAGTAAAACGTTTTGTTAAAATAACCTTGGAATCTAAGAATAAACGAGTTAAAAAGCAATTTCTAAATTTTTTTTAAAATTATTATTCTACTATCTCTCCGTCTTAAAGCAGTTAACATTTGAAATTATAGTTATTGCTTTCATTCTTTTCCTTGTTTGGATTTCGAAATAAAAATTATATTGCTTAAATATGACTTTGTGTAGTCATAATAGTTTTGACTAAGAATTCCTCTGTTTTTTATAACTCGAATAAACAAGAATTTCAGTTCAAATAAAATAATACCACAATTTATAACCAAAAATATACCAGTATTTCCGAAATGCAATTTCTTAGTTTCAAATGCAGGTAATATAATAAACAATTATAACGCAAAAATGTACCAATATTTCTAAAACACGATTCTTTAGTTTCAGATGCAGGTGATATAATATCATATTGTGACCTAAAATATACCAATATTTCTAAAATACGATGTCTTAATTTCAAATGCAGGTAATATAATAAACAATTATAACGCAAAAATGTACCAATATTTCTAAAACACGATTCCTTAGTTTCAGATGCAGGTGATATAATATAATATTGTGACCTAAAATATACCAATATTTCTAAAATACGATGTCTTAATTTCAAACGCAAGTGATATAATAAACAATTTAACCCAAAAATATCCCAATATTTCTAAAACACGATTCTTTAGTTTCAGATGCAGGTGATATTATATCGCAATTATAATCCAAAAATGCACCAATATTTCCAAAACACGATTCCTTAGTTTCAGATTCAAGTTATATATTGACACAAATATAACCCAAAAGTGTACCAATATTTCTAAAATACCGGGTGTCCAAAAAGTTCCCGTACTCCAAATTTAAAAAATCACTGTCCATGATTTTTTTCAATTATATTAAATTTTGCCATACGAGTAATGAAACCATGGACATGCTTGAAGCTTTTTTCGGCGATCGACTTATCTCAAAAAATCTTTGGCCACTTTGATCCCCTGATCTGCCCATCCCGGAATTTTTTCTGTGGGGATATTTAAAGGACAAAGTTTATGAAGGTGATCCTCAAACAATAGATGATTTGAAAATCGCAATTACCCAAAGGATACAATAAATCACTCCTAGCATGTTAAAACGCGTTTCGAAAAACATGCGCAAACGAGTTCAGCTCTGTCTCCAAGAAAGGGGTGGAAATTTTGACCATTTATTATCAATGTAAGTTCAGTATTTTTTACTTAGTTATGTTAAAAGTGCTTTTTATCATTAGCATTAAAACAATTCTCTTTAAACCTGTTGTTTTTGTAAAATAAATTCACAAATCATCAGTACGGGAACTCTTTGGACACCCGGTATCACACAGGTAATATAATATCGCAATTATAACCCAAAAATGTACCAATACTTCCAAAATACGATTCCTCAGTTTCAGATGCAAGTGAAATTTTTCTGGTATGAGCACATCTTTTTATTAAAACAGCCTTGGACTCAAACTCCCCTGAGGTTAAACTATTCACACAGAGAAACTTATATACACCCACGCAGGCATTAAAAACTGCATGTCAATATTTCTCGAAGCATTAAAACCCTTCGACTGTTTCCCACACCCTGCAAATGAAAATTCCAGTCGTTCACAGCGAGAACAGCTTCCTTCTCAGCGGAAAACAAAACATAAAAATAAACACGAGGAAACGCAACGACCAGAAGAAAAAAAAATCTTGTTGTTATCAACAGAGGATGCTTTCTCTGGCGATAATGTGGCCGGAGTGAATTCTCATCAAGCCAAATTAAAGCGTAACACAGGGCCTGTCCATTGCAATTAGAGGAAGAGTCACTGGGTACGATTGGCGAGGGACTGGGAACGACTTCATTTGGCACGAGTTTCCTCATTCAAGCTGCCTCAGGTATGGTAATTGGCACAAAATCTGATGCGAGAGAGGTTTTTCCGATGAAGCGTGCTTGTAGGGCGTCGCTCCAAATGAATTAAACATCAGACAATGACAGCCGACATCGAAAACAACCGCTTGCCGATCTGTCAGGTTCGTTTTCGGTTTACGGTTTGCGCTTCACAGAGCACACACGGGTTTTTTTTATCCGCCAGTAATTTGATTTGTGAGACTAAACGAATATATCGAAAGGCGTTCTCTCATGATCACCGTGCCCTCTTTTTTTAAACATACGATGCGTCAATAGCTTTGACTTTTCCCATTTTTTTTCTGAGGTCGTTTTGGATTTTATGAGTGAGTTCCTTATATGGCGTATAAATTATCATTTTAAGTGTAAATATCATGTCACAATGTTATCCGATTATTAAAAGCCTGGTTGGATAGGAATAAACAGGTTCTATTTGGTAATTTTAACCTAGATAGATTAAAATATTCCAAACATTGTTAACTTTATAAAAATTATAAATGGCACATGTAAGAATAATTTTGTATTTTCAGCTCTAGAAACTTGTAGTTCCACTACAAGCTTTAAAAAAATGTATTTGAACTTGAGTGTATGAATAAAAAGTATTTTAGTAACGATTGAAAATTTGAGCAAAGTATATAAATATATCTATAGGGAGAGTGTGAAATAATAGTACGAAATGAATAGCAGTTAAGCTAGAAAGGACCATTTAAAAACAATCAGATATTTAACAGTATATTTTTAGATAAACAAGCATTTAAATAATAAAATGATATATATCTTTTAACATGCTAAAATAATTTATTTTGTCTCATGTATATTTAAAGATTCAAATATACATGAGATATAAATATACATGTATATATAAAAGTGCATAAACATATTCTTTCCAAGACAAATTTATAAGAGATAAAAGTGTGACTTAAAAAGCAGGAAACAGATTTTAAATTATTTAATTTTTAATGAACTGTAACGCGCCCTTTTATTTATATTTGATATCTATAAATATTATCGATGAAGAAGTTATTCCCAAAAAGGGGTGGGGGATTTTAAATAGACATTAAATTTCGAAGGATTTCCAATAATAATTATTGAAATATATATTCGATTCTCAGCTTGAAAAGAGCCAAGTGTATAGCTTTGCATGGAAAAAAAATCTCTTAAAAAATTGAAACTGCACAAAACACAGATATCGGATCAGATAAAATATATTTTCCCCATAGCTTAGAAATAATTATTTCACAATTAATCTGAAAATAACGGCGATATAAAAGCTGTAAATGAAGTTATCACTTTAAAAAATTTATTGCTATTCAAAATTTGAATAGTAATTTATTACCATATGTTTACATAAACTTTACGGGCAAGAGAAAAATCCTTTTAACTTGTAAACAAACTTTCTTCTTCAATTACATCTTAAAAGCCCTTTTATGATTTTTTAGGAATAAAATAAGATAAATCTACCATAAATTTTCATTTGCGGACAAAATTCGCAGAATAGAAGCAGTAAAAAGTGTGATATCGCAACCTAAGAACAGACTTGACATAAACGTAAGAGCGCCGAAAGATCTTAGTACATAATTTCCCTCTTTATTGAATATTTTTACGACAAAACACATTTACGATTTTCAACAAAAGTTGCCCCTGCTATCCAGTTTTATATTCCCTATGAAATTCTATTGCGTTGGCTTTAATAATACATTCTTGAGGAAATGATTGCTTTTAAATGATTTTGAAACATCTGAAAGTCATAAATTATAAAACATATTTTAATAACAGAACTTTCGTAATATAAGAGATTTGAAGGAGAACATTTTTTCAAGATTTTTAATAATATGAGAATTTTTATAAGAATTTTAATAATAAAATTTGTATGTATCTTAATTCAGATTCCATTATTACTGAAAAGACTATGAAACATCGCTTAAGAATTTTGTGCAGCAAGAAAAAGATACTAAGCATATCTCGTGATTTTGTTTAGTTGTTTTCTATTTCTATTCGGAAGCAATACTAAAAATATTTTTTCACCAACTTCATGACATTATATACTGGCCAAAGATTAGAATAATATCATTGATAATCATCTGTCCAAATTACACACCATACCAACGGAAAGATGTTGAGTTCTCGAATAGAGATTTAATGTGCAAGACCAAATGCATGGTAGATCTTTAATGCAATCAGGATTTGAATATGTAATCCTCGAGAACGGGGCTTTGTTACTACATTATAACACCTCCTAATATTTGTTTGGCAACAAAAACATTGTCTTCTGAATATCTCTTTGCCGAATCTCACGTTTTGCACATAAATGCGGCAGAACTTTCTTGAATTAAGTAGTTGAAAATGATATAAAAATGGGACGCATGTAGATTTGTTTTCGTTAGTAATAATTTTATTAAAAATGATGTTAAAGAAATTTCGGCAGTCAAAAACCTATGGTAAGTTGTAAAACCTCTTTTGAAATAATGACTGCTTTAAGAAGTATAAATCTGTGGTAATTAAATTTGTACTCAACTGTCTTGAATACATGCATTTATTAATTTTTCTTGCACTCCTATTTCTGTTAGATTTGTGTTTTTAATCCGTTTTTGTAAAAATAACATTTTCAGTATAATTAACAGTATTTGTAACGATCAGCATTGTTACTTTCAAAAATCTCATAATTGAAGTTGAGAAATATAACAAAATACAAACAAAGAAAATAGTGACAAAAATCGAAATCGTTTTAAGAATGTGTTCTGATAACTTTCATGATCTTACATTAATAATTTAAGGGATCTCATATTAATTATTTAATATATCAATAATTAAGTTTACACAAGCAATTCTTTTGTGTAAATAAATTTGTTTCATGCATCTTCGAAACGGCCATAATGATTTGGGTAAAATTTTATATTTAGATGAGGTTTCGTTTTTTAAGTTAATCTATATTGGTGACTTTCCTGAAAAAAAAACGCGATGTTGCACAAAAAATAAATTATAACAAATTATCAGAGTCTTTCTATTATCTGCTCTCATGCTGACAATGTCATTTAGCTCCATTTCGAACTTGCTTTCACCAATGAATTTTCAAAATTGAGTGCAAGTACAAAAATATAAATAATGATATATAAACTGTAAAATGGGTACTATAATTTAGCAAACTGTTTCGAATATCATGTGAAACTAAGTGAATTGATGATTTTTTTAAAATTAAAATGACCAGTTTATATGTAGATATGATTAAAAAATATTCATATGTAACCAGTATTATAATTCGTATCTAAAAAAATTTAAAAAAATCGATTTAAAAAAAACTGCGAGTCTTCCAGATAAGTTTACTTAAATGGACTATCTTAGAAGTGCAATGCTAAATCTGAAAAAAATATTTAAAAAAAACTGCTTTCAAAATCATTAAAACATTTATTTTATAAACCTTCCTGTACACAATTTAGATTTACAATAAGTAACCAACGAAATGTTAACATTCGTAAAGCAGTTGTTGCTTAAAAAATATTTTTAGAATGTATGAATCATCGATGCTTTTACCCGATACAGTGCTATAAAACGTCTATTAAACAAATCGCATCCTTAGACCCCTATCGCTTACCCAAGAGGTCTGAACCCTTTCAAGAGGGCTTTTTCGGCCATCTGTCGGCCAGAAGAAGAATCTGCTTACCTTGGGGTATTGAGGATGGCTCAAGTGCACTTTTGGTGGCTGAAGTACTCTTCAGTGAATATCCGTTCATCTTGTAGTAGTCCTTAGAGGTCACTCGGTTCCAGGGGGCCAAGGATGAGTCGCTGGTTCTGGGGGACGTAGGGGCCCCGGAATAGATGGGAGAGAACGAGGGCCTGCCGTCGTAACTCTTCATGGGTGGATAGGAAGTGGAGTGCTGCAAAGGAAAGGGAAGTTTTTAAATTTAAAGGATGGACCAGGACATTAGAGGCAATTCACTTACTGGAAGGAAATCTGATTTCGAAAATAAATGCGCATTCTTTACATTATTTGCATACATCGAATAAAACACAATTGTTCCTCTCTTCCATTACACATGATTGTGTCCATGATTAATAATGTGACTATCATCAAATGCGATATGAATGTTTAACTTTGAAATTAGCTAAAATAGACGGAACATCATAGAGAAAGACAACGTTTGATTAGATAATATGCGAATTTACGCTTATTGTGACTATCACAGAATTTAACTGCCGGTCCGGTGTCCTGGCAAAGGAGTAGTGAGTCTTCCTCTGGTCTGGGTGTCCCAGGTTCGAAGTCAAGGCATGGTTTTTCTTCTGTGTACTATCTGTGAGATGTGTGAATATGACCCCTCCCTTTAAAAATGAGCTGTGCAAATGAATCTGACAAGTGTGTGTCCTCCTCATATGAGTTAGAAGTCAGACTTCTGCCCTCGGGTGCTTAGAAGATGCTGCACTCCTCTTTTTGTTGTAAAGCGGACTAGTCATCGTCATCATATCATTTAACTTCAATATGATAGTTGTTATTAACGGCATAACAAAAAGTTGTTATTAACGGCATAAATAAGAGTATGCTCCTTACTCTTCTCCGTTCAAAATATAGAAAGGATAATAAAAATAGTCAAAAAATTCCATGATATATTGGACGAATTTTCCTATTGCAGTCTTTTTATTTGTTAACACGATAACCCAAAAATATTTTAAGCCAGAATTATGAAAATGAGAATATTCACTTGCCAATATTCGAGAAATTTTTCTTCCCAAAAGTCAAATATAAGATAATAAAGATTTTTAACACATTTAATAGCATTTTTAATAACATTTAATACGATAATAACATAATAACATTTAATAAAATATTAACGTTTTTAACACATCTTTCAAAAAAAAAATCCAACACATTGGAGAAGTTATTCTCTAATTATATAGGGTATTTATTTGTCTTTAAAAATAACTAACTCGATAATGGGCATTTAAGGATTTCCGTAAGTATTAATGCTCATTTTCAACCCTTAATATCAATATCAAAACATGGTAGCCTGTTGATAACTCCAAATTAAATGAACTTTTGCATACTTTATTAAAATTATTCATTGAACTAAAAACTGAGCCACATGAAACAAGCAAAATTAAAAGGAAAAGAAGTAAGGAATATCGATATCTTAATTGCCATTTTGGAAAATGCCAGGTCATGTGCAAATTTTACTCACACAGGACAAAAACATGCAAATCGAATTCAAACTTTTCTTCCCATTTCCTTTTCCAATCAAATGCTCATTAAATTTTTGAACAGGGAAAATAAAACTAATGGTGTCAAAGGGTTTTATGTAATAACGAGCACTTTCACAGAGAAACTCGATTACCATTAAAACTAAATAGAAATAAGACGTGAATGCACACGCCACCTGCAGAGCAGGAATTCACGTCTCGTTAAAGCGTTCCAATGGGGTGGGCGGAAAAGTTGGAACGACAAACGAGATCGATGAATGGGCATGTTGAAATTGCAAATGATGGATTTGATCAACCTTCCAACTGTGAAATATGAGAGGGGTTGCGCAAGACGACGGGGTCACCAAACTTTATTCAGGAGATAGTAAGGTCCAACCAGTCATTAGGGGAGATGTAATTATTGATCAAATATCCCAGGGACCATTTGTCTCCATCCTTACTATTACACCAAAGACGACATTGACAATATTTCCCTTTGTAACGTGTAATTATAATTGCATGAATTGCTAAAGGAATTCTAAAGATCTTTCTGGCAGAAATTTTACAGAGCATCACAATATGATTTATGGGAGTAATTTTTCACACGATCAAGAATCTTTTAGAGTAAATTATGTAAGTTTTTCATGCACAAGGTTTCAGTGAATTTTCGGTTTTCCATTATAAGCAATTCAAATAAATCAGCATTGAATAGCTTTCGTTAAAAAAATATAATAATATGTAAAATTGCCGGCATCCTGGCACAGAGGTAGAGCGTCTTCCTCATTATCTGGGCGTCTCGGGTTCGAGTCCAGGTCATAGAATGATTGTTCTTCGATGTTCTATTTGTGAAATGTGTGAATGTGCCACCCTGTAAAACGGGGCTGCGCAGGTGAATGAGATAAGGGGTGTCATTTTCATGTGAGCTAGAAGTCACGTGTTCAGGGGTCCATACCCTCAGAAGCTACTGCACTGCTCCTTCCGTGATAAAGCGGACACGTCGTCATCATCATTATCAATTTGTAAAATTATTATTTGGGAAGGACGCATGATGTTTCACTGATTCTGTAACAAATCGATCGCTTAGATTGATTGTTCTAAAATATTCTAGTTTGCAGAAATTAAATATGAATCGAATGAATATGTATCATTGAGGCCCCACTTCATATTCAATTGGAAAATTCTTTCATAAAAATTATACCATCAAAAATAATGTAATGTCCTATAGATACATGTGATACATAAAACTAATTTTTTACTTAATTTTTTTTTTGAAAAATTACGACATCTATGACCGAAATAAAAATATTATTCTACAAGTTATGCATTATTTGATATATTATAAAAACAAAATTATTGAAGTTAAGAATTTGGTAACTTAATTTTAAGTAATTATGGTAATAAACTTAAATTTTAGTTTAAATACATAAAAAATAAAACAAAAATATAGAAAACAAGACTCAGATCCACCGTAATCTCTAAAAAATTATTTCCGATTCAATCTTCTCTTACTGATACCAAAAGAAAAAAGAAAACTCAAAATAAAAGAATTGTTCTGAGATATAAAATAGCAGCTGTTGAGGAAGGATTATATATATAAAAAAAATATAATGATCAAATTTTTGAGAAAGTTGTTGACGCCGGATTAAGTGCTACACCAGTAAAAAGGGGTAAGTGCACTATTTTAACTTGATGCATAGTTCGCAACATTGAATAAACCGTAAAATTTAATCAACATAGCATGCTGTAAATGCTTGTTAGAGAAGGTCTGCGCGTTAAACGATTTTCTAGAGAGTTTTCTTTATTAAAAGAAAAAAGAAACTCGGAGCAAAATAGTAATTTGGACGAAATAATGCAATTGAAAACCAATTTGAAAATAACACTGTGAAAAATTGTCACGTTCGTAAGAATTAAAAAAAATTAATTATGCATTTTTTAAAAAAAATCGCTGGCAACCTTATAGTTAGTCTATTGTGCAAAGAAATGCAGAAAATTTAATTTTGGATTACAAAATCGGCCAAATAAATACTTGTAGAATAGTGAATCAAAAATTCATAAGACGATATTCGATATAAAACAGCAAGACTGTGTCCAATTAGTATTCCTGATTATATACCTGTTCGTTTAATGATAGTCTAGTTCTACGAAACGGAAAGATTGTAACAAGTTCCCATCAGTGGTTTCCTAGAAAATAGCCTCAAAAAATTCAAAAACAATTCCAATCTTCATATAACTCTTTTTCCAAATATAAGTAGTGCTAAATATTTCATAGAAGAGAAAAAGAGTGGATGGTTAAATTTCTTCTTTTCAGCTATATTGCGGTTTTTGCTTTTTCTTTCGCACTATTATATACAGCAGCGTAGCATAGTTTGAGCAGACGAGTCGACCTATTTAAGTGTGCTGTGATTAATGTTTTTCTAAGAATAAACAGAAAGATGAGTGGATTACTTTTAAGAATCAACGGTTAAAATAGCAAAACATTCCCTTTTTTTATCATTCATTACATTTATACATGTTCTGACTAAGAATAAAAATACCCTAATAATAAAAATATCTCAAGAGAATTTTGATATAAGAGACTGCTATAACTAAACATTACCAGAAATGCTTAAAGAAGTAACTTATTGAAAATATGTTCCTAATAAATAACGATAATAAATAAATAAAGATAATAAAAGATTTTATTGAGAAGGGCACACAATCATGAATTTCACCGTACATGCTGCCTTTTCAGCTGAGTTTCTATTATTTCGAATTGAATTACTATTCATTCTTGAAAATAATATTTTTGTGGACAAAATAATTCCTGGTTTTCTTTTTCACGTTAAAAAAGGTCAATTCTATCAGTTTCACATAACTGAGTTTCGAAGCAACATGACTGAAAACTGTAACATCTTGATCTTCTTGATCAAGTTTTAGTGGCAAGAATATTCATTTTGTACTGAAAATCTATGAAAAATATTCATTTGTTAATGTACTCGCTCTGGTATGACATTAAAGTTTCAGATGTATAATCTCGGATCATTGTCATCCATGTCCGTTGGGCCATTAAATAGGCTTTATATGATGTCTGAAAATATACTACTTATCATCAAAATGTAAAAATGGATATTTTCTTTATTATGTTTTCAGATTGGTACACGCTTGATTGCCAGGAATAAAAGGAAAATAAGAAATCTAAAATAAAATATTATAAACTATGGTTGAATAGTTAGATAGCCCTAGGACCGAACACGCAACTTTTGGGTTTATAGCCGAGTATAAAAGCCACTAAAAAAAGTAATCATTTGTGTACCGTAGATGTTATCTGGCTTATGAGGCTCCCCCCCACATATTCTCCCACCAGTGAGTTGTTGGCGAGACGAACGATATACTTGCGCCAAGCTTATATCGAGCGTGTTTGAGTTGTTATTGGTGATAATGGCAGTTGTTTCTAATGCGCCTGACGACTTTTGGTGCAGGTAGAAGGCGCCACAACAGCTTCTTATTCAAAATCATGACTCACCATTGTGAGTGAATGGTAAGACCGATAGAACCGTACTCACAACTTTGGATTTGTATCCGAGTACCATAGGCACTAAACATAAGTGACACTCGTGTCCGATGGATGTTATCTGGCTTATGAGACTTCCACCCCAAAATAAAAAATTGAAATAGTAAATAATTTATTACTGCTTGAAATAAGAATAATACGCTTGCTTCATTTTTTCTAAAAGTTACCAACGAATGGTGCTGTTTCGATTTTTCTGCATTAATTCTTCCATGTACTGTTTGCATGGAATTTTAAGTAATCAGGAAGATATTCTCCGTGGGTTAAATAGAATTACTATTTACATTAAGTTCCGACATTTAAATCATTTCTGCAAAGATTGGTTCGTTTTCTCAAGCCTCCATAATTCATTATGATTTCGCCGTCATTCGATATTTCTAAATTATTATCTATGGCCGAGATGGCCTGGTTGGTAGAGCGTTGGACTCGTACCTCTGAGGTTACGGGTTCGAAGCTCACCGGCCAAAAGATTCCCCGAGTGTGTGGCGTCTGGCGTTCGTAAAATCTGTCGTGGTCGCTAAGCTCTCCATATCGAGAGTAATATCACTGGTGGGTACTGGGTCAGAGGTGATCGTTCTCTGTTCAAGGTCTAAGTTACGATCTGAGATGTTTTAATGAATTTGCATAAATGTAGTTCGCCCCCTAAAAAAGGGTTGTGACGTGCGTGTAGCTAAGTCGTACTCTTGCTCCCAGATGGCGCTACTTATAAAACAAGAGACGTATATCTCCGGCTTAAAATCTGCATGTATCAGCGGGGCTTGTCCACGGCAAGTGCCATTAATCACAACAAATTACTATCTTCGTTTAACTCATAATGCAGAGTTTCATCGTCAATAGTTTCACATTCACATCCACTTCTAAAATACACAAAACTGTGTATTTTATAATAACCATTTTCAAAAAGTAAGAAGCTTTTCGTAACTTTCTAGTAGTATTTCCAAACAAGTTTTTAATTTAATTTCTTATTGATGCCCAAGCAGATAAAATGCTGTAAATATAATCCAATATTATAAATTCCTCCAAAATGCAATCAATACTTTTACAATCTTATTATGTCGGAACTCTCGATGATAAATTGCTTTTAGATTCTGAATTTGTCTTAAGTTCCTGTAATACATAAATTCAATGAAAATTTTTTAGCGATGTTCTCTTGGCGATAATTCGTTAATCATAATTTAGCGATCATTCAATTCCGGTTAATTCCCAAATAATTGGGAACCTAATACACATTTTTAAACGTTAACACGTTACTGATGATTATAAGAGCGAAAACCTTTTAATGCGGGTAATGAAATTAGATTAATAAGGAATACGCTGATTTTATTGAGACAGATACAGTGGGCCTCAAAATTGAGTATACACCTCAAAAGTTTGAGATATTTTATGAATAATAAGCTAAATTTCAGTTCTAAATAAGTGAATTTATCGTTGTTGATATTCTTGTCATGTCTCTAGTGAAATGTGAACAAAAATATTAGCTTCATCCTTCCTTTTTTAGAAAAAATGAAGTGGATATGGAACTTTACCGAAAAACGAAGTCACAAAATTGAGTATACACTTAAAGAATTTGTCAGTTAATTACCACTTTTTTTTAAAAGAAATTCTGTTACGTATTGCTAAAGTTGCGCCTGGCGAATATAAACGCAATAATAGTATTTCACTAATCCAGTCGTCATTTTTTCGTTTTAAAACTTCGTAATGAGCTCTAGGACAGAAACTTCTGAAAAGGAACGTTGTTTAGTCATCCAATGGTCAAAAGAGGGCAAATCTCTGAGAGAAATTGCATCGTTAATTGGGAAAAGTCACGGTTGTATTCAAAAGATAATACAGAAATATCGAAAATCTGGATCTGTGGCCAATATTCCAGGAAGAGGGCGTAAGGAAATTTTAAGCAATACTACAAAGAGGAAGATTATACGTTCTGTAAAGAAAAACCCGAAGTTAAGTGCCACAAAACTTGCATCTACGATGTCCTCAGAAATTGGAAGAAGCGTTTCAGCGGAAACTGTTAGACGTGTTCTTCCCAAAGCATGATTCCATGGCCGAACTCCAGTAAGAAAGCCACTCATTAGTCACGTCAATAGGAAGAAAAGACTTATTTTTGCAAAGAGTCACATTTCAAAACCGGAATCACTTTGGAACACTGTTCTATTCTCTGATGAAAGCAAATTCAATGTCTACGGAAGCGATGGACGATATAAAGTGTGGAGAGAAGTTGGGAAAGAACTTGATCCCAAGAACACCATAAAGACGGTTAAGTATGGAGGTGGATCCGTCCTTGTTTGGGGCTGTATGGCAGCAGGAGGTGTAGGAGAACTTGTCTTCATAGATGGCATTATGGATAGAATGGTTTATCTTGACATCTTGAAGAATAATTTGCAAAAAAGTGCCGACAAACTAGGACTTGGGTCAAACTTCATCTTCCAGCAGGACAATGACCCGAAGCATACAGCAAAAATAGTCAAGTTGTATTTGCTGTACCACTGCAAGCAACAACTACATACTCCATCGCAATCTCCTGACTTAAATGTCATAGAGAATTTGTGGGCTCAGTTGGAAAAATCTGTTCATGAACATGAGGTGACGAGCAAAGAGGATCTAAAGAAGGTCTTAAGAGAAGAGTGGGCAAAAATTTCTGCGGAAACAACAAAAAAGCTGGTGGAATCCATGCCTAAAAGACTGCAAGCTGTGATCCAGGCAAATCGATACGCAACTGAATATTAATTTGCTTTTTTTCATGGAAATTAATAAAAGTGTATACTCAATTTTGTGGTGTAGTTTTTTATCCAAGTGTCATATTTATTCATTTTTTTTAAAATAAATTTAATTTCACAATTTTTTTCATTACACACTGGAAGAGGAGGATAACTAGTATTTCCAGTAAAAAACAAAATTTTCTTACAGCAAAATTTACTTCATTAGGTAAAAATGTACGTTATGCGTTTAGGTGTATACTCAATTTTGAGGCCCACTGTATACACGAAGATAAAATGCGATTAATTTAAAGATAATTATGTTTCAAAAAGGACATGGCAATTGCGAAATAAAAACACACAAACATCAAATTCGAAAGCTTATCTTCTATTTTTTCACGGTTCCTTTGGCTCAAGAAAGATTAATATAAATAAATAAAGAGTTAAAAGTTTTATCAACACGGTAAATGATGCACTGGATTTGATTTCTGTCTCGAGTATGTAGTAAGTATGTAATCAAAAATTGTTGCTTTCAATTTCAGTTCAAATTTTCGTTCAAAACGAAAAATTACCAACGAAATTGCCCAAGTACTTTTATAATAAGATTACCAGTTAAAATATTATCAAGCATTAATCGATCAGTAATTATCGATACAAAATTCATCAATAAGTAATTATCGATACAAAATTCATCAGTAATTATCAATACAGCATTTAATGTATTGAAAATGCACAATTATCTCGGATCTGGATCTCGTTGGTAGATAGGGAGTCAAATGACCCATGAAATTTGAGGTTTGTTTTTTACAGAATTGTTTGAGATATTTAATTAAATTTATTATCAATTACTTTTTGTCTGTCGTTTCTATGAAATGACATCCTCTTCTAATTTGTTTCAATTTCTTACTTTTAAATAATTAATCTCGCTCTCAGAAAATTATCGTTTGGTTTTCTTTATCAGTTTTAACTATCGCTATTTGGTAAAATGATATTATATTACTTTTAATGATATTATAGGCACATTCTTACTGATTGCATTTCTCAAAATACTGTAATTATTAGAACGCAATTTTAATATTAATCTGCATTACGTTCATTGGATTTTAGCACATATACAATAACTTTCCAGTAGTAACTTTTCGTCATTACATTTCCAGTAATAATGCTTTCGCCATTCGAAATTATTGGGTTTTTTTAAAATCTTAAAATCGGTCCAAAACTTTGTTTGCCATCTAGAAAAATCGAAAATGAAAGTTTAAAAAAAATATCATTACAGAGAGAGAAAGGCACTGAGAAGTTTCGTAACTTTTTCAAATCAGTTTATACTAGTTCACGATTTAAATTAATTAAGACAAATAATCACTTAAAATAATAATGTTCTCGCATTGAAATTTGCAAGCATAGATTTCATTTTTTCCACTGTTTAATTTAATTTCAAAATCATTACAAAGCATGAATATGCAAAAAACATCTACCAAGTGTATGTATAAGTGTGTGTGGGAGGGATATACATCAAAAGTTTATATCGGCATATTTTTTTAAAAAGTTAACCAATCTTGAAACAAAATCTGAAATGTATCAAGGGAATCATGAATTAAAAGTGTATTTTTTGAAAGTTAAAAGAAAGATATATGAAATTGGGCATTGTCACCAACACGCGTGTTTTAAAACATTCACACACTCGAATTAAAAAATGCAGAAAGCAATCAGTAGTCACAGCTGTCAGATGGTCACATCTAAATCTACCGACCAAAAGAACAAAATAGTCCTTACTAAAAGACGATAATGTCTTCCTAATTTTTTTCCTTTACATTCAGGGCTTGTAAGTGACGTTTTCCACATGTCTGCAGCCAAAAGGGAACAGACACTGTCCTCAGCAAAATTTGGGAGGTCGGCCAAAGGGTTTGACAGCGATTCGCTTCGGTTGAACGGGCGGGATTTCTCAATTTAGTTGCGTCGGGTTCTCCGGCCAAGAGAAACACTGTCAATGTCACGGATTTTGCGGACACTGCGTCAACAAGGGAGGATTGGCTTATTCATCTCAACGAAAACGCTTTTTCAACCGTTCAAAATTGGCAAAAAAAAACCGTTCAAAAAGATTCAACATTGGAAAGAAACACTACATTTCGTCACGGTGGAGCAAAAAAAAAAAAAATATTAAGAAAAGGACAGCAATGATGTTGAGCAATTATTTTTTTTAAGTCGTAATTTACGATGTTGTCTTACGCGTTGGTACAGACATATTTACGCCAGTGATAACACGCCAGAGTGAAACCGAGGGGAGAAAAAAAAGATTTTCGTTTAGTAAGAGGAATGAAAATGAAGTAAATAATATGAAAGTAGAGTAAAGCAAACAAAAAAAAATTTCTGTCCCTACGTCCGCTTGTTTTCCACTTCCACTTTATCTTCGTACCATTCTGTCTGCAAGTCTGCTCCAGAGCTTTTAGCAAAGATAGGTTGACATTTATGACTTCTTATATCGTCCATTCAACTTCGTTACTTCGCCTTTATCCACACACAAAAGCACAAATAATAGTCATCATTATTTTTTTTAAAAAAGCTGAACAACAAAATCCATTTTATTGATTGGATATCTTGCATTAAATTTTTAATAACAATATTTTTTAATTTTATCTTTATATGTCAAAAGAGAATTATGAAAATATATGTTTTGATTTTATATATAGTTTCAGGAAGTTTTGCTGTTTTCATGGATATATGCAATTACATCTATCATAATGATTTTCTTTTCAAATCTTTAATTCTAAAAGACAAATTCATTCATGCATGAACCAAACGAAGTAAGATATTTGGACTAATAAACACATCATTGTTGATATTTTGAACATTAGAAATGAAATGCAGAAATTCACATTCGTAGAAAAGTGAATTTGTAAAGGCTCTTTTCCCTTATGTAATAGTTTAATTAAATTTATAAAGTAATGCAAGTTTATTTTAATCAAACCAACGCAAGTATAATAAAATACTTGACAAGTATTTCACTTCATAAAATATTGGTACCGCATGCAGGGCCGGCCATCTGGGGGTTGTGGCGGATGCTATGCATCGGGGCCCCATAACTGTGGGGGAGGGGGCCGCCATGGTTAAAAAAATAGTGTCCGGAACAATAATAGCGTTTACACGTGCTTAAAGTATACAAATTTGTTTCCACGTGACTGATAGAGTGTCGACTGACGCCGTTACTAGGCAATGATCACAATAATACCTATAAAAAGAGGGAAAACGTTAATTTACGAATGAAGAAACCCCCTTCAAACATGTTAAGACAGAGCGCAGCGACTTCCAGTCACAAACGGGGGCAGAAGTCGAGTCTGAGCCTGGGTTCAAATGGACTTATAAACCATCAGCCATTTTCTTTTTTCTACATCTAATGTTATATTTTTTATGTGTTCCTCTATGTATATTTGTTTATATTAAATTTAAAAAAAAACGAAAAGTAAAACGAAGATAAATTAAACAATCAATTCCTAGTAATGCCCTTTGTATTACTGCTTCTAAATTGTAATTTTTATGAAGTACTTAATGTATTAACAAGTTCGATTTAAATACACATGTATTAATAATATATGTATATGTTTGTATTTTTTTTACTTTTTTACTTCACAGAAAATTAGGGCTACCTGTGGGTTTTTGCACCCTGGCCCCTTCATAGTGAAGACCGGCTCTGACCAGATGTCTTTCAATGAGTCTTTCAGGATTTCCACAAAATATTACAGTTAAACGTTTGTGGTGATTGCAGTTGCATTTACAATATAGTCAAATCTTAAAAGATCAGACGGTAATCGCAATGTAGTTCCGTATACAAGTTGTTAAATCACCACCAACACTTCACATAAGTATCGTTCGCCAAACTCACAGGGGGGGAAACTCTGTGGTGATTGCTATATAAGCCAATTAATATCCTTCCAGCTGAAGGGTCCCTTTTGCTTGATCGATATGATACTCGGCTACTAACCATAAGATTGGGAGTTCGGGCCTAGCGCTATACTCTAAACATCCTAAACGTTCAAGGAAATTTTGGCATCTATTTATAAACTTCACATGACTGTTTTAAAAAGCCAAATGAATTTTTGAATATCTTTTTGAAATGCTTTTTGATGATTATTTGGAGATAACACCGATATATGGCAAACGTAGAGCTAGAATTAGATTTAAAAGTCGAAACTTTTGAAAAATCCGAGATGGCTAAGGCACGAATAATTCTATTATGAAAAATGCTATTAAAATATTTTATTTATTGCAGAATTATAATATGATTTGCATCACTGAGATATTGCTTATTTCATAACGTAATCTGTGAACTGATATATTTTGTTATGTTAAAATTTCCCAAAAACAGATAAACTATAAAAATTCGTAATAATTATTTCTAAATTTTTTTCTGTAAAAAAAACTCGTGCATTTTAAGGTTAAACTTAAGCCATTTTTTCTCATTCTCCTCAATTTTTCAAGTCATCAAATCCTCTCCCACTTAAGTGCTTTGGATTGCAATTCAAATATTGTCAAATTTATGTAAACTATCCATTACTTAAGGCAAGCAAATATGACTTACACCATTATTAACTTCAGTCCTCCTCATAATCACACCCAAGCGAGATCGCTGCCTCACCCCAAGAATGCGGTTTTTCGTTCCCCGTGACTTATTTACCAAACTTCAAACATCCGTCACAAAAAAACACGAACTCTCATTGAGTAGTGCCCCGTGTTTTATTTTGGGCCCCGGGCTAAACTCGTCATCGAAGAAAGAACAAAAGTATTCCACAACCTTTCCTCGCGCGCTCTGTTTTCATTCTCCGAGCATCACACGAAGATCACGACAAAAGCATGCGTGGCTTCCGTCCAGAAGGGATGCAAACATCGTGAAAGTCGAACCGTCTGGCCCCGCATATCACTTCAGTCAAGGGCATGATATGATAACATCTCAAACCATTTTGACTTAAGTAGTAGATCGGAGTTTTCAGGTGCACGAAAGAGACTGATGCTGCCAATTGGCGAGCCTTTTCAGTAGTTTCGCTGCAAGACCTGGTATTTCAATCTCATTTTGAATTCTAAAATTTTCAATTCATCATGCGGACTCACAACGGAAAATTTAATATGTCATACGCATTTATTTTCATTTTGTTTTCTACATCTATTATGGGATTGGAAATGGAAGGCGAGGCTGTAGACAGAGGTATAAATGAATTCAAAATATTTTTGATTTAGGAAAACTTAATATGTTTTTGAACCGGCAAAGGAAGTAAATATTTCGATGTTGATTATAACGGTACAAATTTGCATTTAAAAATAAATAGTCACAAAACATTTCACGAATGAAAAATGAATTGAAAACGATGATTCTACTTCGTATCAAGAAGTTCCGAAGTTTCTTTATACGTAAATATAACTCCGATTATTTACTATTTTACAAATCTAAGTATTCTTATATATATGATACCTCACAGAGCTATTTTATTTAACCATCATATGCATTCATTTTGTTTTGTCAACACCCGATGATATATGTAATTCAAAGCATGAGTTGCAAAAGGTTAGATCATTCTTAGAGGACGATACTTTTAATTAGTTTAGCATTCCAGAACAACGTCATCTATCGAGCTTTTGAAAAACTGTCCCAATTAATATTGAGGCATACGGCCACTAACATTCGTCAAGGAAAGACGTCTGTCTTCACGCCTCAGCGATTCCCGCAAAGCTATTTTGCGGCTACGCGGTAATATATTTTCAGTCATAATGTTTTGCTACTTCTAACGTCCTCCTAGAGGAAATAATCTAACTTTCTGTTTATTTAATATCTCCATGTTTTAATTCTCTTTGATATTTTCCTGTAAATACTTCCCTTTAACTCTAAATAAATTCTTTTAATTTTTTTAAAGAAGTCTCTTCATCCTTCGTTAGCATTAATTTAATCTTGGTTTAGAAACTATTTTAAAAAAAAGCCAAGACAACACGCCTCTAAAACCCTGCTATCTGAAGAGTCTAATTTTTGAAAGATTTATTTACACACACACACACACACACCTTAATAAATTTTCAAAATGTTTATTTTAATTTAACCCATATTAACTTTAATCTAAAATGTTCTAAAATTTCCTGATCCAATTTCTACTTTAATTAATTCAACAAGCGCTATATAAAAGTGTTTATTCTACGTATTCTCATGCTTCGAGTAAAGGGATAGAAATCCTTAATGCTTACAATATTCTTTTAAAGATACCTAGATTTAATTATCATAAATTGGTACATGTAAAATATTCCCTATCTAAATATCATTGTAAAATCATTCGAGGGAAAATTTCGGTCTCTTTTGCTCTGCTGTTCCTGTGTAGAGAAACAGGCTGTTGCATTTCTGACCATTTACTCTTAGTACATAATATGCTTCCCGAGATGGAATACATTGAAGTTAAAAAGTTGCCTATCCTCGGCCACGCAACTGCTAATATATATATGTGGTAACAATGAGTAAAAAATTATATTCTCTAATCTAAAATGTTTTTTATCATGTCAGAACATGATGTTGTTTTGGGGATGAGGTTTGTGGTGTCAACAAAAATTAGAAGGCAAAAAATAAAAAAAATCGTAGGGGAAAAATAAAAATTTTGTCTTCACGAACATCTAAAAAAATCAGCTTTTAATAACGCGTTACCATTACATTTACGAAAGCTCTAATTAAAAAAAAGTTGATGACTACAGCAAATAAAACCAAGAAAAATGTCATTTTGAGAGCGTGATTGAATGAAATAAAATAAATAGGAAATGTGAATTTTTTTTAACAATAAATGCGAGACAAAGTTTTTTTGGGGTCGTTTCTAAAGTGACTCATTCGATTAAACGATCAAATGAATAGAAATATAATTTAACATTGCACGAGCACGTGGCACTTGGCCGCTCAAGAAATGATGTTCTGACATGATACATTGAAATATGCATAGCAGATTTCATTTTATTCTTTTAATTTTAATTTTGTTTTTAGAAACGTTGTGATATATTTCTGAAAAAGAACAAATATATTTATTTTTCTAAACGTAATATCCTTTATAATTTCTTTCATAATTATTTTATCTTAACAAGAAACAGTAAGTAGTCTTTTTTTTTTAAAAAAAAAAGCAAAAAATAATTTTGTAACATTCGGAATTTAAATAAAAATTTAAAATTTGCCAATAAACTCACGTATGAATAGTTATTAGATAACATTGCCTAATACTAGAATTCTTGTTCATCTTAGAAAAAATAACAATTCATTGAATTAATAATAAAAGGACACTTTCATTTTATTTCCTACTTAAGTAATAGAACAAAAAAAAATCTTTAAGCTAATTAAATAAAAAATATATGTTAATATTTTCACTTTATCTTTTTATTTTAAAAATATACTAAGACCAGTAATATAAAAAGAAATTAAGTCGATTCCTACTTCAGTAAAATTTTATTTTAGTTACTTTTTATTAAATAATTACAATTATTATAAATAATTTATTTAAAAAATGATAGATTTTCGCAAAAATTGAACTCCCATCTTCCCTTCCCTTCCCTTGAAAAATACTGAAATCCTCGCATTTTAACGATTGAGCTACTGCCTGTTGATTTCAGATTTCATTACAAACTGCTAAAAATGTTATTTAAAGTATTAAAAATTAATTAACGAATTAATATTTGAAAAAACTGTATTAACATCGTGTCATCTACTACAAGTTTAAAAAAATGTATTTGAACTTTTAAACTTGAATGGATGAAAAAAAAAGTATTTTATTCACGATTGAAAATTCGAAGAATAGTGTGTGTGTGTGTGTGTGTGTGTGTGTGTGTGTGTGTGTGTGTGTGCGTGTGCGTGTGTGTGCGTGTGCGTGCGTGTGTGCGTGTGGAGAGAGTATGAACTTATAGTACACATTGAAAGAATAGCAATTTTTTATATGTGAAAAAATATCCATCTTACGAGGTAAAAGTAACTAAATTTTCTACAAATAATTAAATAGCAATAAAAATCACAGTTTTCTTGAAACTTAATTCCCAGATTTCCATACTTAAGAAGGATTACTTCCTGCTTGGTAACGAGACTTTTTCTAACCGCAATAACCTACATGTCAACAACACCTTTCTTCAAAGCGAAGAAAGGGAAATCTAATCTCTTTAAATATAGGTTAACTTTTTTTAGTTTAGACATGTGCATTTGAATTCACCCTTTGTGAATTTGCTTGTGTGAGGGACTGGATTATCATAAGACACTACCTAGAAGAAACGAAGAAAACTGCGCAGAATTCCAGAACTTTCAGGGATATTGAGACTTTCAGATTTTTGTATTTTATAATATTCTTATGGTAATATAATTTTGTATTTTTTTGACATACTATGATTCAAATTTAAACAAATTTAAATCATGTATTTAAAATATGTAATTTAAATAATGCTTGTATTTCAAAATACTATTTTTAGGATTTTTATTTATTTTTTTTAATTCGTTAACAGATGTATATTCTAATTAATTTTCTTCTTTGGATCAAGTTAACAGTTCAAGCAAACTTTTCATTAAAACATTTAGGTTGTATCAAAATGTTTTATTTAAAATTCATCTTCACAATTTTATAAATAAGATAGTGATATTATGATGGCTATTTAGAATAAAACGTTTTGTTAACTAATTGTATCATTATTGTTTCTTAAATACTATTTATGGAAAATGAATTAAAACCAAAGCAATCTATCTAATCTTGGAAGATGCTGAAATGAAAGAATGGCCCCTAACGTTGCATTTTGTAAAGATCTTTTCATAACTTAATTCGGTCTTATTTGCATTTGAGATTTTCTTATTGGTGAGTCAGAAATGGCCTTGAAATGAATTTACTGTCCATTTTATAAAAGCATCATTATTTAGAAGAAGTGTTCACTGGCTATCTATTGTATACTGCTGGTGATAAATAATTTTTATAACCTTCAATTCATTTGAAACAGTTTTGTAACAAAATAATTTTAAAATCTTTTCCCTCTGTCAAAATACCGATTCAAACTTCGTATTTCTACAGCTCAATCCATCAAAATCTGTCTTCAAGTAACTTAATAACATTTATGACGAAAGAGGGGGGGGACTGACTGAGAGCGATTACACTAAACAGATGATGGGCGTTTCGATTCAATTCGGATACCTATGAATACTTAAAATGAGATCTTGATTTGTTTTAAATCAGGATCTGTAACTTTTTTTTAATCTGATGACGTTGAATCATTTCTACTTGTTTTTGTACATTGAAAGATATTCACTATTATGTTCACCATTTAATGTTCACTATTATATTGCTAGGATTTTAATAACATTTGTTAAGAACTCAGTTACCAGCTTTCTTCCTCCCGTCTTTCTCGTGTTCTGTGAGTCCCGGGATTGAGTCCCGGTTCGGGCATGGTTGTTCTTCTGTGTTCCATATGTGAGATGTGTGAATGTGCCCTCCCCTGTAAAAAGGGGCTGTGCAAGCGTGTAGGTGTGTGTTTCATTCTCAAATGAGCTAGAAGTCAGACTTCTGCCGTCGGATGCTCAGGGGTCCATACCCTCAGAAGCTATTGCACCCCTCTTTCCGTGGTAAAAAGCAGACACGACATCATCATCATCATCAAGAACTCAGTTAATCACGTTGTCTTCTTGGGCTGAGGCAGCTGCCAATCATGTAAACATCACATGGTCTCACTGTTGAATGTTCTTTTTCCAGGAGAAGCGAACTTGATTCGGGTACTAGGGGGTAATCTCGGCTCTCGGGGGTGATCTTGGCTCTCTCCAGAAAATTTTATGTGTAGTTTTCCAGGACCTGCTACACTAAGACGTAATCATATGACTTTTGTTGTTGATGTTAAAAATAAACCAATTAAGAGCCAACCTATTTCTTAAAGACATTTCAGCCAGGATACAATCTTCACTATCAGATAAATTATTGAGTAATCAAGAAAATCAACAATAATTTATTCCATAACATAGCTTTCACGATAGAGTCACAGCTCTCATTATCATAAATAATGTCACAGAGAGATAAACTACACACTCATTTTCAATAAAAATTCAGATTGCATCCATTTTACAAAGAATCTAGTGACATAAAATTTCAACAACAAATGACTTTGATTTTTAAATGATTAATTACTCGATCATCCTATGGTTGATTGATCGATAACAAAACATTAATTATGATTTTTCTAAGATATATTAAGATGTTAACACAATGAAATGTCAAGCACTGTCCTCAAAGAGTCCAGCGCGTTGAGAATCTATTCTTGTTGAAGTACCGAAACAAGGAAAAGGAAGATAGAAATCTCCGAAAAAAAGGAAGTAACACTATCAAATGCAATTATTGATTAGTATTTTTTAAAATAACATATATTAGTAAGTGAATTTTTATTAGTAAATATACTCAAAAAAAGTAAATATTTCTTATATAAGAAAAAAATCCTTATCTAAGTAAATATTTTAAATATTCCTCGAGTTCTTTTAACCAACAATAACCAATGATTTATTTTATAACTGGAGTGATTTTATCCAACAATATAAAGTGATCCAAAGTGACTTGTCTGTACACTGATATAAAATGACACGTTTTGAAATTGTTACGATTACAGAACGAACGAAGTAAATAGCGAAAGGATTTGGGGATTCTTCGTTTCCATTCAATTTTTTAGATTTCTCTAGTGACAATACCATATACTAAATTTAACTTTTCTGGGCAGTTACATTATCATGCTATCGCATTCATATATTTCCAAATATATAGTCAACAATTTTGGCTCAATTCTTATAAAATTTAATGCGAATTTAAATTTCTAATGATATTTTTATTTTGAATTAATAAGTACATAAATAAAATATTATTATTTCCAAATGTCATAATAATCTAATAACCACTAATGTGACAGGTAGCAAACCGTTTTCAGAAGTAGCTAAAGCTAGTAGAGCAGATGGTTACTCATATGCATATATATGAATGTTCAAATGATAAGAACCACAAGGACCAGCGGTTATTAAATAAATAGTTCAAATGAATGAGCTGAATAGAGACACCACCACCAGCTGGCATCAAGATAGAAGGTGGTAAAAAATCATAATAGGCCTAATTCTTAAATGAAGTGAAATGCGTCTATTCACTATTTAGGTTTCCTTCGTAACTTCTTCCGGTTTTCTTTCTTCGTATTAATTTTTCAGTTTCATTAAAAGTGTCGTTTCATGTGCACATTGCAACATATATATAATTAATTTCAGCCCTTATTTGAGTGGCAGCCATATAGCGCTTTTGAATATCGTGTTCACAACGATGGATTGACGGACTGACAGACTCCTCATAGATGGATTCCGAATAAAATAAGGCAGCAATTTGAAAACTTTGTATGAAAGCTACTTTAAAAATTTCATACCTGTAGCTGGTAGCATTTTTAAGTAATTGAGTATGCAACCATAATTCTAAAATTATGTTTTTCAGCCTTTATTGATGTTTGAAAAAATGGTCGCTTTTCAGCATCTCGAGGTTTAATTTTTTTCCACTTTTACAAGACTTCCCATTTGCACACAAGAATATAAGAATGTATCTGTTACCGTTAAAGTATGAAATCCGTTATTTTATAGAATGCCGAGTTATTCCAAGAAATAACTTATCGTGCCCGTTAAAGTGTAAAACTCTCTTGTATTTCATGTTTTAACTAGTTATTTCAATAACGATCTGTAGACCGTTAAAGTGTAAAATAATCTATATCATATACCTCCAAGTTTAGGTACTGGTCAGAGATTTAAAAAATGTTCGTGTAAAACCCAGAGTGTCAACAAAAAATGTTTTTTTTATAAATAATGTTCTCTGTAATTCCAAGTGTCATTCTAATAATCCTTGTTGTAACAAATGATTTTATGGTACGTTTCCATAAACACCATTTATACGCAGCATAAATTAGATAAATTACTTCTTTTTCATTTTAATTGTCTATCATTAGTTTATTTATAGAATACCTAGTTATTTCATCTTAGATTAATTGTTTATTTTACACTTTAACTGTCTATCATTAGTTAATTTATAGAATACCTAGTTATTTCATAGAATAGCTAGTTAAAGTGTCAAATTAATAACATATTATACACTTCAACAGACACGATGAGTTAGTTCATGGAATAACTAGGTATTCTATAAAATAACTGCATTATCTACTTTAACGGTAACATATCCATCAATATTTTTGTACTTCTTAAATACATAAAAATTGCAGGGAGGAGTAAAATTCATAAACGTGAAAAGAAGTGCAGCATCCACAACAGATCAATTCGCACACGGATATCTTTACTGCAACACTTGATGCTATATGTTACAAAACAAAGATTTTTTTTCTCTCCCAAGACACTTCTCAGTTGACAGATTTATGACCACTTAAAGAGGGAACGCGTTTCTTGAAGAGCTTTCATCAAGTCGATAATATTAATTGCGACCGATAAACGAGCCGCCAATATGCCAGCTGTACTCGACACAAAAGTACAAACACCGCCAATAACTAATCTCAAAGCGGAAAATTGGAACAGAGCAAAGGTTTCGAACCCTTGGCGATACGATGCCAAACATTGGCGGTACCGTGTCTTATTGATTGGAGTGACAGATAGCCTTTCCCCTTTCTGCACTGAACGGTTCCT
Source organism: Argiope argentata (assembly GCA_026289955.1). Classification (NCBI taxonomy): domain Eukaryota; kingdom Metazoa; phylum Arthropoda; class Arachnida; order Araneae; family Araneidae; genus Argiope; species Argiope argentata. The sequence continues at coordinate 2,427,599 of JAOUZG010030537.1, read as the reverse complement.
TCAACTGGGAGCAAGCAGTCCAAGAGATCCGTCAACTTCGACCGCTCTCGAAAAGCCTTTTCATACGAGGTCAGGAGGGGTGAACAGATTTCGAGAAGTGGCAGCTGCTTGTGTTAGAACTTTTTTGATGTGAGGTGTTTATCTAAGATGTGTATTTACATTAAAAAGGGAAGGGTTAGTGTGACAGCGACCAGGCACTGCCCACAAGGAAGTGGACAACAAACGCCGGTATTTACTTCTGGCAAATCTTTAGAAGGATTCTCAAAAAAAAATCTTCTTGAAGGACAATAGTGCAATGCCTCCTGATGACCAAAATAGATAATGTTTTAATATAAAAGATAATTTTGCTTGCTATGAGGAAGAAGATGTTTAAAACAGTAAAAAATGAAAGGAATCATTCATTTGCACGTGATGCAAGTTAAATATGTTTGAAAAAAGTTGCATATGTCACAAAAATAAAAAAATATGAGCAAAAAAAAGAGAATTCTAGAGAAAAGATAAAGAATCAGATATATGATACTAGGCATTGCATTTGTAATATAAATGCACCACCAAGAAAAGTTACTTTATTTCTATATTGATATTACCCATTTTAAAGTGAAACATAGACGACTTTTGAATGAACTTTGATATTGAACCGCGATCAGATATTTAGAAGAACATCTGTTTTCGTAAATGTAGAAATATTCTCAATAATATGAAAAGATTGACCTTAAAGTCCTCAAATTTCACAGAACATTCAATTCATTATGAAAAGTAAAATATATACATTAATTATTTGTTTTATATTGATTTTAAAAAATAGTCCTTTTAAAATAAGTTAAAAAAATATTTTCACCTTTAACCCTTTATCAGTTAGAGGCGATATTTTCACCACCATGATTTTTATAATTTTTTTTACCGAAATTCCGTTCAACATCCATATTTTTTAATTCAGGCAACATTTATGATTGTAAATTGACAGTTTGACATTAAAAAATTTGACAGTTGACATAAATACTTTTTCGTGGGAATTCAGAGAACGTAAAAAAGTGAACTTTTTTCTTCTACGAGTTTGAAGCAGGGTTTATTTAGAAGATCTTCGAATTTTATAAGGTAATTTCTTTTTTTTACGGTTTATGTGATCTTATTCTTAGGAAAAATTTTAATATTTTCAAGGCTGCTGCAAGTAATAATTTTATAAACAATAAAATTAGATTTATGTAAAAAACAAAATATTTGATTTTTGTAATAAATAAAAAATCTTGATTTTGGTAATAAATTAAAAAAAACATGATAATTGCAAAGATTTTTATTTGAAATATTACCAATAACAGTAAAAGAATAGGCTGGTCGCGTGAAAAGATTTATATATATAACGCAATAGAGAACATCTGACTGGTAGAGGGAATATTTTTCTCACCATATATATATATTATATATATATATATATATATATATATATATA
>JAOUZG010030537.1:2377163-2426052 GCA_026289955.1 Argiope argentata | reverse complement strand
CCCCTAACCACTATCAATTTTATTTTTCCACTGCCCACTCCTTATGACCGTTAAAGGGTTAATAATGTAGATTTTTTATATAAGATAACAATTATTAAAAAGTCATCTTTTATAATATAATGTATTTCCTGCATTTTCTGAATTCGAATTATTAGAAATGCTTTCATGAAAAAATGAAATTTAGTGCACAGAGAAAGAGTAAACTTTGTTGCTTTGAAAAAAAATCCCCGTTTTGATTTTGCTACAGCGCAGAGCAGTAGAAGACAAAATCATTCATGATTAAAACTAATTTTCTATTAATTAATTACTTTATTCCATTTCAATATGATGTAATAAATTTTTTAAGCATGCGGAACTATTTTTTTAATCAAATTCTGCACAGAAGATTAATATAGGAATAATGCTAAATCAGTTAAATAAAAATAAAAAAATCAAAATTTAAAGCTAATGCATCAATGCATTATCTTTAATCTAAAATCTTAAAAGAACATGAAATTAGAGATCTGTCACTACTGCAATTACAACTGTATTCTGTTACAGATCTGTTACTACTGTTATAGCTCAGAAACTTCAGTCAGCTCCCCCAATTTACAAATTTTTAATGAAATATCGGCGATACTTGAAGCAATATACACAAAATTTAGTTTAAAAAAATTCTTAAGTCGAAAAGAAATTTTGTAGAAACATAACAAAGAAAAGTTTTATGAAGTAATAGAACCAATTTGAACTTAAGTATAATAAAGATTTAAATGAAATCTACTATGCATATTTTAATGTATCATGTCAGAACACAGTTTCTTGAACTGCCAAGTGCCATGTGCTCGCGCGAGTTGAATAATATTTTTATTCATTTTAATGATTTCATCGAATGAGCCACTTTGGTATTTCAAACGATCCAAAAAACTTTGTCTCTCATTTATTTTTTATAAAAATATCACCTTTCCTATTTATTTCATTTCATATAATCGTGTACTCAAAACGACATTTTTCTAGGTTTTATTTGCTAGAGTCATTAAATTATTTTTTTAATCAGAGTCTTTTGTAAATGGGATGGCAACACTTTATTAAAAGCTAATTTTTTGAGATGTTCGTGCAGATAATAAAATTTTAATTTTTCGACTATGGATTTAAATTTTTATATTTCGTTTGCAGATTTTCATAGACGCCAGAAACCTCCCCCCAAAAACAACATCATGTTCTGAGATCTTGAAAATGTAAGAAAGCAACGCTTTATCAGGTAATTTACAGTTTGAAGTAAATATATGTGCGAACGAATTCCTTTACAGCATATCACCTATCTAATTATCCGGGAAGTATCTCAGTGACGTCAAAAAAAATCATCCGCCTCTCAAGCATTTCCTTTTTCAAAGCCAAAACAATGCCAGAAGATTGTTCCAGAACAGTACTTTCATAAAATATCCGCGACCTTAAATTTTCCAGACTGCTGTGCGCTGAGATAAAAGTTGGAAAGATAAAAAGCAACTCATCGCGAAGAATACAAATGAACGTGTAAAAAGTTTATAACTGGGTTATGACAGTTTTTCTTTTGCAACAATTCATTCTTACAGCTAACTTAACACATCATCACAAAAATGTCTCCAGTTTTACCAGAGTTTTGGCACGTTATCACGTTTTGGCAAAGGTCGATGAAGTTGTTTTATTTATGCTCATCGGAAACTGAAAACTTAGGTTATACTTCTTGATATCAGATAAGTAAGCTTATCAGATAATACTAGTTAAGTTTAAAAAAAGAATGCACAAAATTCGCTTCATATGTATTCTTTTGGGCTGGATTTACTCAATAGGCGGATATAATACGGCATTTACTCTGAAACGGCCAGATTTTTTAAAAGTTTAGTCAGTATCTTTTACTTTTATTGGTCCTTTCAACGCATCCATGGAATTTCTGAATTTATCTGTTATTACGATTCAAATACAATTTGTTTGTTACGATAATTAATTAAAAAAAGTAGTAAAATATAGAAAAATGGAAGAAAAAATAATACATTTATTACATTTTCTACTAGAATAGAAAGTTTCTGAATAATAAAATATTGTGAGGACTTGTGTAACATTAAAAATCATTTCATAAAATTTTGTTTAACTATTGTTTAAACCTGGTCTTTTTAATACAGTTCAGTCTGATAAGATCCGATCACACCAGATACACAAGACACTGTACCACATCAGCACAGTTTGTTTGTTATGCTAATTAATTAAAGCAAGCAGTAAAATATATGAAACTAATAGAAAAATCGATAGAAAATTAATAAATTTAGTAAATCTTCTACTAGAATGGCAAGATCTAGAAGAATAAAATATTCTGAGAACTTTTGTACTTTTCAAAATCATATCATAAAATTTTGCTTATCTATTTAAATCTGGTCTTTTTAATACAGTTCAAAGCAAGAAAAATTGTCAATCCAATCAGATCCAAACACGCCAGCCACACAAGACACTATACCACACCAACACATTTTGTTTGTTACGCTAATTAATTAAAGAATGCAATAAAATAAATGAAAATAATAGGAAAATGGAAAGAAAATTAATAAATTTAGTAAACTTCTACTATAATGGCAGGATCTAGAGGAATAAAACATTCTTAGGACTTTTCAAAATCATTTCATGAAATTTTGTTCCACTATTGTTTAAATCTCGTTACTTTAATGCAGCTGCTTAAAGCACAAAAATTTGTCAGTCTGCTTATATCCAAGCATACTAGGCACTATACAACACCAGCACGCCAGGCCTTTGTACCACTTTCCAACCATATGCTTTTAACCGAAAGATATCACTTTGAATTTTTAACGTTTTAATTACTTATGCCTAAATAACTGACTTAATCAACATCGTGATGTTGAAAAAAAGAATTGGATATATTCGAAAACAATATGAGACAGTATAAAAATGATTCAACTGCCGGAAGAAAATCAAAAAATTGGACGTACTTAAAAAGCAAAAAAAAATTTTACTGTCTGAAACATGATCTTTTAGATCAGCAAGATATTTCATAAGTTCCTCGAATTTCAGTTATTTAATATTTTATGAAAACTTCAAACTTAATTTTATCATTTAATTGTGCTAACACATCAATAGAGCCGAGATAACCTGTTAGGTACCCACCAGCCGAAGACTCCCTGTGTCTGAGTGTGGTGGTTGATGCATGTTAAATCTGTCGTGATCACGAAATCCTCCATGTCAAAAGTAATAGTACTGAGGGTGGGTGGGTACTAGGTCAGAGGTGATCGTTCTCTGGCCCAGATCTAAATTACGATCTGTGGATGAATGAATGAAATGCGTGAATGAAGTCCACCCCGTGAAAAGAGTCTGTGACGTTGTGACTAACTTTTGTCCTCGGGTGCTCAGGGGCCCATACCTTTAGAAGCTACTGCATCTCTCCTTATGTCTTAAAGAGGAATACAAGAACAACAACACATTGATATCGTTATTATCCTTTTCTAACCCCGTAATCTTGTACAGAAATTAAATTCAGTCTAATAAAATTCTACAAGAACTTACTCAGAATCCTAAGAGTACCATTCGACAACGTTATTCAGTCAGAACACTTTTCATATAAATATAAGGGTTTCTTCAAACAAACACGCAACACAGATTAATTTGATCAATCCAGCATGTAACGTTACAGTTTATCACCACTTGTTCTGCAAAATATCGCTCATAAAGTCAGTTGTTTTCTAACATTTTTTTGCTTCTTTTTTACGTTTTTATTATGCACATTTTACTCATGACAGATAGTGGTAAAGTGAAGTTTGAATCTGATTCATTGTCTGGAAATATATATCTTGAAACTCGATAAATTTAGTAATTATTTAATAGACACAGAATGGTAAATGCACCTTGTAATGATAAACCGATCATTTCTGGAGAGTTTACTACTAAACATAATGAACGGATCGGTACTAAATTTTCCATAGATATTGTGAAAGGTATGGAAAGATAAATCTAGGAAAAGAAACTGGTAATATAAGTCACCAATCGGAGATATTTTGTAGTTGCGGAACAAAAATGGGTTAATAATCAAAACACATGCATAAAACACAGATTATGCAAACTTTAATTAATGTTTGGGAGATATAAAGATGCTTATATAGAATGAATAACAGATTTTAGGAGAAAAGTTTCAACATAATCTAAATCATAATTTTATTTTGAGATGCAAGAAAAATGAAAAATAAAATAATCAGTTTCTTTAAATGTATGAAAGTAAAAAGAGAGCCTTCTCATTTTAATAATCCAATTATATGAATGAAACCTGAGATGCATACCAATCGAAAAGAGATTGAATTACAACGCAAGATACATTGGCAATCAAACACATTAAAAAAATTTGAATGATTAGTTATTGTTGCCGACATTGGTAACGGAACCTATATTTGTGACCAAGGTCGTACAAAAGATGTATTAATTAAGCTTTTCGTTTCTTGAGTGCTCGCACGAAGACAGACGTGTCACATCGGATGGTGAGTTACTTCCGCTTGTGCACAACCGAGCACCTTCATAAATCACTCTCTGCTACGGCTATGACAAGCGTGCTGTCCTGTGACGTCTGTGACGCATTAGCAAACGCATCGTTTTCACAGCTCAAATTATTAGCTTAATGAGACTTACTCACTAACTTTGCACCGAGCAGATGTAATTTTACTCAATTGCCCCTTTTTGTTCATCTAATTGGGTTTTAGTATTTGGCGAGTAAAAGTGACACCACGTGCTTTAAATACGCTCACTTCTGAATACCAACAAGATGCAATGGGTGCTTTTCTTGTATACTTTTTCCATTTCTTCAAAGTCCCATACAGATTTATTATCCAATACAGACTGCCCTGAAGATTCACAATTGAAAATTGTTAGAACACTTAAAAATTCACAATCATAAGTTTTCAAAACCATCTGTACGAGGTTATAAATTTAAATAGGATTAAAGGAAATTATTTTATACTTTTAGACCATTTTAACCACTTCGCATACAATGACGTGTCTGACACGCGCATCTAATTACTGAATCTTTATTTTCAAGTCTGCAACTAAGCCACAGAATGATCTATTTTCTAACTGTCTAAAAAGTTTGATTTTTTTATCATCTCATTTCAGTTACATTATTAATCAGAATTTAATTCAATTAGGGAAATCAATATTTTTTAAAATTAAAATGTCTACAGAGAAAAAAGTTATTTATGCAGGATGCAGTTTTTAAAAGTTATTTTTGGTTAAGTATTTCATTTTATATTCACTAAATTCTTTTATTTATTAATATCTTTGTTAATGCACCACAGTAAATAAAATTCCATGCTATATCCATCTAAACTTTAAGGAACCAGAATGGTCATAGATTACAGAGATGGTGCTCTCCTTTGCTCTAATGTTTTCTCTCCTTCTCACAGAAATGGGGATGAGAAGCTTCTGCTATGGAGGTTGGTTCTCTGCAGGCTAGTATGTAAAGAAATGCTGAGATGTCAGTTACCTCTTATCGATGATGATACGAGCTTCTCATTTGTAGAGGTGTATCGTAATCGGCGATAGTCCATGGGATTCGGCAATAGTTTCCGTCCGTGTTTCTGTCGCGGCGGTCCGATAATTCAGATTTTCCTACGTGCCTTTGGGAGAGTCGAAGTAATCGGTTATGGTTATGATACCAACATTTTCTAATCAAGAAACCGAATGTGAAAGATTTGAAAACTTCTGAAAATTCGTAGAAGAAAGGAAAGGAATGTTAGAGGATCTGCTGAGAAGTAATTTCAGTTGTAGTGGCTGATTAATTAAAAGTACAAAGCCCAATTTGATGATGTTTCTATTAGCTTTTTCATGAAAAAACCACCAATTTAATCATATTTTTAAGATAATTCTATTATAAAATCCTAAAAATGATTAATACATTTATCCTGTGTTTATTTACTTGTATAAACATCCTAGCATGTTATATATATAATGACCAAGATTTCTGACATCTCATTCTTTTTATTAATATTATTATTTTTGGATTATTATTATTATTCATTCTTTTTTATTATTATTAGATGATGATTATTCATACTTTTTATCATTATTATTATTAGATGATGATCATTCATACTTTTTATCATTATTATTATTAGATGATTATTATTCATTCTTTTTTTATTATTATTAGGTGATGATTATTCATTCTTTTTATCATTATTATTATTAGATGATGATTATTCATCTTTTTATTATTATTATTTTCAATTTTTGAATAATAGGTCCCCGGCCAGCAGGTGTGGTCTCCCCGAAACTAAACCACATACACTAAACTTGTCAATTGTTAAATGGAAACGGCGTGAAATTATTACGAATTATTAAAGTTTGGCGTGAATACAGCATTTTTACTAAATCAATCATGTCATTCTTGGCGAATTATTTGGCGATTAATCCCTGTCATGCTTTAATGGTATCTAAATATTTACTTCGTGTTTTAGACATGTTTTCACAACTGATGGATGCTAAATTCCATACCAAATTTGATAAATGTAAGTCATTGCGTTTTTTAATAATAGCATTTGCATCTTTCTCAACGGACGAATCCATAGATAATCTACACTTAATTGTATTTGACTTTGACAAGTGTCTACGCTATAGATGTTAGATATGTGTATTGAATTTTATTTAGTTAGTTCTCTTTGCTTTGTAATTATAGAATTAATTCAGCAGCTGGATAGACATACTTCCTCTAACTAGATTTTGTTCAAAATTTGGAGAAATCTGCAGATCAAATTTGATTTATCTAGCATAAAGCATTTCTTAATTATTTTTATCAAACAAACAGACGGGTATATAATAAAAATGTGTTTTTCGAACTCAGGGACATCTATAAAGTGGAGTTTTGCCAAAATCTCGAGTTCGAATTTTTTGACGATTACTGTACATTCTCTATGCTATGTATACGAGAAAGTAAAAAACAAGAAGTCTCACAGAAGGTATGTCAATTAGGTTGGATATAAAAAATTACTATTGAAGCTGTCCGATTTCATTCACCTGGTGAGTTTGGCTTTGGCTGTTAGTTAGGCCATGTTCCGTTATTCATCTCCCCTGTTTTGGCGATAAAAGACGACAATAGATTCAATTTTATAAATCTTACTTACAACAACGATTCCTTTTTAGTTTATTTAGTGAAATATTCGTAGCTCAAACATAATAATTTTGCTTTAAAGTGTCTGTAGTCCATTTGCACAAAATCTGAGTTATTCCTTAGCCGATTATTCACTATATTTTAATGTCCTGGGTCCTTCGATGTTGTTTGTTTCATTCACTATTTTTGCATAAATAAACAATTCCCAGTAATGGCAAGTAACAGCGTCATTAGTTAAAAATAAATATCAGATCGCTCACTGTTCGATTTCTCCGAAACCCCCCGAGTGTCGAGAGTTGCGCAAAAGATCCAATTTGCGATGCAATTGTAAAATGTAACGAGAGAAGCGCTTACGGGAGAGAGCCGCATATAATTTTCTCGTTTACTTTGACATCATTGATGAGAAAAGCAAGTTATTTGGCGATGATCTCACTTTTCCACTAATTGTATGTTTTTCTTAGGACCATGCCTGCGGTTTTAAGGAGATAGTTATTTCATAAGATTTATGAACGGGGTTTCTAGCATGCGTGAAGGCGGGAAGAAAAAAATTACTTATAAGATAAGTACATCTGACACTAAATACTCAACAAATTAAAATAAATCATTAGAAATGTCACTAAATATTTATCCATAGTTAAAATTAAAATAATTCTATCTTTTATATTAAATACAGTGAGGAGCCAAAAAACTGACATGCCTATCTAATTTCGTGGAGAGTTCCCTCGGGCACGCGAAAGTGCCACAGCGCGGCATGGCATGGAGTCAACTGATTTGTGATGCAATTCTACAGACAATTCACACTATGATTCTTGGACAACAGTTCACAGAGCATGGGAGAGAGAGGTGATGAAGATCTTCTAAGGACAGCACATTTCAAAACAACCCAGATATGGTCAATAATATTCATGTCAGGTGAATTAAGTGGCCAAGAGAGGGGAAGAAATTCAGATGAGTGCTCCTCAAGACACTTGATAGCTACTGTAGATATGTGGAGTGGAGCATACCCTGTTGGAATTGTCGACGTCCGTCAGAATGCACACAAAACATGAATGCATGCAGAGAGTCAGAAAGGATTTTAAAGTACCTCTGAGCTGTCATAGTCGAGTCTACACACCCGATCCCGTTTCACGTCGACTTCACATGCCCCTTACCCTTAAACAGGCTATCACCAGCTTGAACAGTTCCTTGTAGGCATGGGAGATCCATGGATTTATATGGTTATCTTCACTCACGCGCATTGCCATCTTCCCAATACAATAGGAAACGTAACTTAACAAACAAAACAACGTTTTTCCAATCATTAAGAGTCCAATGACGATATTGACGAGCCCAGACGAGATAGAAAGCTTTATGCCGCTGAGACAACAATGGTGCACGAGATGGTCTAAAGCTGCGAAAGCATATCAATTAGGTTACATATCATAGTGCGTACACTGACACTTGTTGATAGGCCTGCATTCACATCCGCAGCAATTTATGTAAGTGTTGAAGATCTATTTCGTGTAACGATTCTTTTCAGGCGTCCTAAATCCCGTTCTATCAAAGCCTTTTTCAAGCCGCACTGCTATTGGTGACCTGGAATTCATGGTGCACCCTAGAAATGATCGGGTGCGAAAATACAATTTTCACCTCTACTTCGGAAATGCTGCGCCCCATCTCTCGTGCGCCGCCGATTAGTCACTGTTAAAAATCGGTTACATCTTCATAACCTGAATCATAACAGCAAAAATCGATGTAATAGCCTCCTCAGGCACCTGTTATCTTATATACGCACTCTCGACCGCATCGCGTTACGCTGATTGGTTGAACACTTCCATTATTTACATACGACCTGCTATACCAGTTTTTTCTGGCTCTTCAGTGTATAATTTCTAGCTTATTTACTAACAATAATTACGTTTTTTTGGTGTTTGTAATTGAAGTATATCTGCTAATGATTTCTTTTAAAATGATAAGGACATGCTTATTTGATAAATAAATTTCAATTACTTCGGCACAACAAAATGAAAAATTACATTTTTATTAAAATAAAGTTTTAACTGACCACTAAGATTTTACCAAATGCCTATACTATCAATTTCCTAATGCAGTACATAGAATAAATATGGTTATTTTCTCAGTATCACTAATCTCCAATAAAACTTTGTAATTCCGAACTATGGTCAAATCACAAAAGTCCGTTTCTAAATGGCTCTCTAATTGCTTCAAACTAAACCACCAATAGATCTATTAATGGTTAATTTCTTATTTATTGATCTTAATTTCTTTTCGCCCTTCATGTGAAAAATTATAAAATTATTTGAAAATAAAATGTGAAAAAAATACTTCATGTGAAAATAAAATTTATTTGAAATATGAATGTAAATTCAAAACTTATTTCTCTTTACTTCTCATTAAAAATTTACGAATATTTAAAAATAGTTTTTTAATTTCAGGCTTTCAAAAGTATGACAAAGTTTTGAAGATAAAAAAAAATTGAAACTACATTTTCCAAATGCGTTTTTACATATTTTTAAGTATAATGCAATACTATCAGTAACAGTATATTAATAAAATTCACATTATAAAATTCGTAATCACTTTGGGCGATTTAGATCGAATAATAACTAGTTCATTTTTAGAAACAAATAATTTACAAAGCATGCAGGTAAAATTTCCGAGAAAAGAAAATAATAAATTTGAGATTTGAATGCAATGAAATACGTACTGAAGTAAAAAAAAGATGTAATATTTTATTTACAAAAACAAATGCGAGAAAATGCTATTAAATGTTCTGAAGTAAAATTTCCAGATTTTATTCTTGTTTTATTCGATTTAAAGTCCAATAATAATGCTGCAGACGTTTTAAATTCTAACAGGGATTAGACGTTGTAAATTCTAAAAAAATACGGAAAAACCCCAATAAAAAAAACGTGACGTGGTTTGGAATTATATCATTAAATATGATGTAAAGTGATAATTTATTATGTATAAAAAGGATTTATTATGATTTTCTGAAGAAAAACACAGACTATGCAATGAATTTTTATTTCTTCTCTCATTAATACAGGGCAAGATATAAACGTAAAGTTATTATATACTTTACATTTGCATTATTATCATTATAGGAAGATTAGAAAGAATTAATACCATGATAACGTTTAATCAACATTTTCTTAGATGCAAAGAAGGCACTGTAATTGTCAAAATAATTGACCTCGAGATTTTAATGAATCTCCATTTTCAAGCTCGGAAAAAAAATCCTTTTTCGAACTATATCTGCTTTCCGTCATCATGACGTCTTGGTTATAAGGTATTTTAAATGGTGTCATTTAATCCGGTTTCTGATTAAATGGAAATTCTAAATATCATTTTTTTATTTTCTGTCACTTGATTAAAAAAACATAGATATATATGTTCCAGTTATTTAAGCCAAGAAATTTTATAGCATTTTCCCGTATATATATTTGTCTCGTCAATCTCCGGAGATATGTAGTGGTCATCCACATTGACCGCACACAATCAATTTTAAACCCGTCTACACCCCTTCTAATTTAATGAATGTCTGAGAGAGACATCCAACGGGTAATTCTTTAAAAAATGAGATCTAGATCATTTTTTTAATATGAGCTATTTATTTAAGGATAAAAAATTACCACGACTGATTATTTTAGAAGTAAAGCTTCACTTTCTTTCGTCCACCAAATTACGATTATCATATTTTAAGAGCAGAAAGGGTTAATTTCATTTTATTTATTAATTAATTAAGCTAATTTTTGGTTGATTTTTTAACCAAACCAATTTCGTTAAACTATTTACTTACATATAAAATGCTTATATTTATTTACTTAAATAAATTATTTTCAATTGCTTTTTGAAAAAAAATCAGAAAAGTGATTAAAATGTATCAATTCAGGGTCATATATTTAAGTACACACTCAATTGTTCTTCGCAATAGAGAGATATTCCACCGTCTGCTCAGAGGACTAAAAGAGAGCTTCTTCGAGGCAAGATGCCCCGTAAAGGATGAGATAGCTAATCCGTCCAGAAACATAAATGCCGAGAGTACGATGTCATTAAAACGCCCATCAGGGAATTGCTGGTGAATAAAATAGCTGCTGGCTATTCTGTGGAAACGATCATCCTTTGTTTTCGAAACCATTCTTCATCAAGGCTGGAATGGTCGTTTAAGACTCTTTAGCAGCTTTAACTTCTTTTTTTTAAGTATTATTATTGGATTTACTTTCTCCATGTTTACGCTGTAATAATAACTAAACTGAAGTGGCCAATTTGTTCTTTCTCTTCCCCTCTTTTTTGCCTCTTTTTTCCTCAAGAAATGGGGTTATTGAGAAAGTAAGAGCTGATTAAATGCTCAAACGTTCAGTTTTTAGGAGGAAATAGTAATGAATAGTCCAAAATTATATATATTTTTTATGATTAAAATTTTTTAGTACACACAAAATTGCCCAATTTTTTATTGTCGAAAAGATTAAGCATTACAACGAGAAATATCGTAAAATCTTCTTGAGATAAATTTAATTCACCCATTATCTATTTTTCGGAAAATAAAGAGCCTTCAACCCTTATATGGAGCATACAGGTTATGTTTTCAGATCCCAAATGACTCACGCCTAACAATTTTATTGTTTGCTTGCTTGTTTTTATTTGATACATACCTTCATATTCAATATATTTCGATATGAAAGTATACGTTATTTATTAGAATTTTAAAAAATAAATTGGCAATTATTAGTGACTACAGTTAGAAATATATCAAGTTGGGGAATAAGAAATCCTTTATTATTTTACAGCCATCTACCGAGAAAATAATGGATTCATTTCCATTATTTTCTTTCCACATATAATTTTTGAAAATAATGAAAAAAATCCATATTTTCTCGGTAGATGACTGTAAAATAATTATGGATTTCTTTTTCTCCAACCTAATTTATATTATATATATATATATATATATATATATATATGACTTATAAAACAATTACTTCATCAAATGAAAGTTTTATAATTTCTATGATGTGTAAAGAGTTATTTAAAATATTTGCATAAACGAGATAATTATTTTTAAAGTATTTTTTGCTTTAGGCTATTTTAGGTGTACTGCAACGACTTGTCACAAATTTAAACTAGATGAAACTCAAAGAAGAACATTCAACCTATCTTGCTTTCTGTATTCTTATTTTCACAATCATCACTGGGAATTTTCCTCTTTAAATAGAAAACAAAAATTGAACATATTCAATAAATATTTTCGTATGAAAAATTAGGCAGTTATTGGAGATGAAATTAATTCATTTATTCACTTATACTGTAGTAAAAATTACGAAAAAAATCTAAAAGGAATGCTTTTGAAAAAGCATTAGACACTTGTTGCTTTTATAGAGATGTAAACTTTTAAGTATTTGACAAAAAGCATGCAATTGTGAAATTTTTAAAATTAATTTCTTGTATAAATTATTTTTTGTCTTCATCAACCACAAAAGCTTTTAGGCTTGAAAAATTTGTTCAGGCATTTTTGTAGTATGAAAGGAATGAAAAATTTGCTATATGTACATATTCATATTAAGATTTCAATATAAAGATATTTTTACGAGAGGCTCAATTATGTTTCTAAAACGTTAGAATTATTTAAAAACTTAGTTCTCCTTTTTATCTACTTAACAGAGAAACACTACATACCCTCAAACATGTGTAGAGCTTTTACAAATAAATTGCATATTCGCAAATTATCGAAGAAAATATATTTCCATATTCAAAGAGGAACAAGATTCTGCCTTTTTTTTCTTTTCCTTTTATAAATGACACCAAAAACGTTTTCACTAACTATTAGCATTACTTCGAGCAAGGATTTGGAAAGAGGGTATTTTCAGCATTTTTAAGGGGGGGGGTTGTATGTTTGTAATTTGTGGATTGTTTGTAAACGGTGGATATTCTGTAGCTGTTGAAGATTATAAATCTACATATTTTCATAAATGCTCGAAAAAAAATACCAATTTATGTCCTAAATTTTGAATTAATTTATGTCCTAAAATTTGATTAAATTGTATTTGATAAAATGCAAAAAGTATAAAAACCCAGAGACTATTCTAATAAAATCAACAAATATTAACAAAGCTTGCGATTTTTTTTTATCGAAGTTTATGTTTTCTATATATATAAAAAAAAGAAAGAACTGAGGCTTTGTGAAAAATGTTTACCTTTTCCGAAAAAAACAAAACGATTAACGTCAACAATTCCAGCTGAAAATATATTACAAAGCAGCTGTTTTTTGCCCGTGCATTCAATAACTGGAAAAGCAAAAGCAAAAAATCTCGAACCAGATCCATGAAACCAAGCTCCAGAGTCATAAAGTTTTTTAAGTAAGTTATGAAACATTACTTTTGAAAGTCGTCGAGAGCGTGTGGCTTCTTCCCTCTACAGTTCATCATCTTTTTCTGACAAATTTCCACCGCTTGCCTGATGGGCACTCGCGTGGGTAGGGGGGTCATTAAGACGGCCAGAGGAAAAGCATCTCTTCACGCACGGTCACGATTTTCAGTGAAAACGAAAAAAAGATGCGTAACATCGATGGTTGAAACAATGGTCAAGTGAAGCGCAAGAAATGGAAAGATCCAGAAACTAATGACATTCGTAAATGTGAAAGAGCGTAATAAGCATAGGGAGATTTTTTTTGTTGTTTAGCGTGAACGTTCAGAGACGTCTGACACTAGACACTGTGAAGCAAATAATTATAGCATCCTTAAAATGACATTTTTTTCTTTTTATCTTTATATATTTACAATGCATAAAATTCATTTAGGAGTTTTTACTTTCATTATGTTCTAGAATTTTAGGTAAATTTCTTTTATAAGGAATAAAAGGCAGAACGTCATTTTTTTTCTTGTGGTCGAAAAGATCATTCAACACAAAAAATGATTTTAAAAAATTTGAAATTTGGAGAAAAAAAATGTCTGTGCTAGGTGGTTATCATTCAATAATAAATACTACAAATATTATACCAGTAAACCATCTCAAACATAATTTATCCTCATGTATTAAAGACATAGGAAGATGTTTTTTTTTAATTTAAAAGTGGAAATTAACCGATTTGAGTGATGGATCAAGCAGTACGTGCACTCTAATTCTTAACATCCGTACCTCCTCCTTACTTGAACCACCATTTTGTAAATAATAAGGGTAGTTGCACGGCATTGAAACTACATAGCAAGTAATAAAGGTGGAAATAGCATATTTATAATACAACAATAATTCACTTCAGAATAATTTAGAAAAGAAAAAGAAAAAAATATATGTACTCTTAGCACCATTCTTTTTCATAATTCAGAATTATATAGGGCTTTTTAAAAACATTTAAAGACAAAGGTATATCATATGCCTACAGATTGAGGGGAAATGCGAATCATGTAAAAAAGTATATAGGCTGATAAATTTTTTCATGTAATATTTAACCAAATTTTGTACATTTCAACGAAATTTATACACGTGAAGTTTATCAGTCTACCTATCAGAGTGTAGGTGAACAATCTTTACATTTACTTTATATCTTTTTCTATCTTTACTTTCACTTTACTTTAAACGAGCAATTTATTTCATCTGAATTCATAGTTCTTCCATACATAAAAATTTATTTAATTCATGTATTTCGGACATGGCTCTAATAATCCTTATATAATTATATATTTTTTGCATTTTAAGTTTATAAATATAGGTGTCTTTTCTGAATAAAAAGAAATTTTATGCACACAAAAAAATTAAATATTATTATAAAATATTGACAAGTAACTTTACATGACCTACATAGGTGCATCAGAAATGGTGTAATGATTAGTTGTTTAGATTCCGAGTTTTGCAATTCAATTTGAGTTAACTTGTAACTTTAAAAGAGTCATAGGATAAACTTTTACAAAGAAAAAAAAACAAAGCGAAGTTACTTATAAAAAGAAAAGAGCTCAAAGAATAAATTCGGTTCACAGTTTTAGCATCTTAAGCGCAGATACGTATCGAAAGTTGAACCAAATCCGTTAACGGGTTAACTACCTGTTTGTCTACATATTCGCATGCATGTAAACATGATAATTCTAAAATGCAACGATTCAAATATATAAAATTTCATAAATAATCTAATAATTAAAATTGTAATTCTGCGTTAACCTTCAGTTTCAATAGGTCGAAATAAAGGTCCAAAATGTGGTTATCTTCACAACTAAGAAGCTTAAGACATTTGAGAGAGAGTGAAATTCTGAAAATAAAAATTTGTGCATTTGTAATGCACATGGTGTTTTCCAAAGACTGGCATCTATATGAAAGAGTAGAATTCACTACTTTTTCATTAAAGTTCATGCTAAAAAACTGCTGAGACATAATGTCCGATAATTTATCAGAACTCCACAGCTTTAAAAAGATATCAATCAAAATATGAAATAAATTTTTATATCTGAAAAACAATATTACACAACATCATGATTTCAAAAAATGCGATTTTATTTCTTTTTTTTTATCGTAATAGAGACTTGTGTCACAAGACATATTATGTATATATGTATGCAGCTGTCACTTTTCCGGAGATGATTATTATCTATTAAAGGGAAGCAAATGGAATAACCTAAGCCATTTTTCATTTGTTATTACGTGATGCAAGTTCCAAGCATATCCATCCAATAGTCTAATTTCGGAGAGCAAACCTGACTGTTTTGAATAAATATCTGTTCTGGAGGAATTTAACTCGCTTCAAGGGTAAGTGACAATTCTTGTGCAATAGCTTTGATCTATGTCAGCCAGGTGTTTCAGTCGTGACCCTTTCAAATTTTATATATTCATTTTTAAATTTTTTTTGTCACTTTTGCTCTTTTACAACTAAACTTTATTTTTGATAAACAGATTTTTGAAGGTTATATACATTTTTTTCTTTCTCGTTTACGAAGTATGTAATAATGAAATGTTTGTAATCATAAAAAAAAATTCGAAGACAATTTTTGAAATATCGCCACGCTTCAGGCCTTCCTAAACACGAAAAACTTATTTTTAGGTATTATTTCTGTCGTCTTAATAATTCAAAAACAACCTTAACTCTTCTTCGTTGATTTATATCAAATTTTGAATGAAATGCATTAACACATTAAGGACCGCTCACGAGTTTACTCGTGTTTCACGTCCCATCTGTTGCGGGCGGCTCACGAGTTTTCCCGTTTCTCGCTCGTATGAAAATTTTAGAACGTACAAGTTTGCCCCAAAACGTGGTGTTCCAGATTCTTACAAATTTCTTTGCAGTTCTTAATATGTTGAGAAGTCCATCTGTCGGGATGTTCAATACAAACACAATACCAAAAAAAGTGAAGGACTAAATAGATAAAATGTAATACGTTTTTTGATAATTTTGGGGGCATTTAAAATGTAGATTCTTATAGCTGGAACTATAAGTTCTACTAAAGTTGGAACTAAATCAGTCAAAATCTTTCTGTCCGACTTACCGAATAAAGATCAACAAGATAACTAAAAAATGGAGGCTAAAACTTGATGGACAACATATGATGCACAGATTAACTATCTAAATTTCAAGACAACTGTCAATTTTTTTATCCAAATCCGCCAGTTATATTACATATATAAGCATACTTTTTAAAGCAGAATCGTGACCGAAGGCATCGGAAATACTTTCGAATTTTATGCTTCGCTTTTATTCTATCTTGGAAGGCATAATTTTTGTGCGAGTAGTACAGTAAAAACAAGTCTGCTCACAGCGTGGCACAAGAACAAGACAGCGAAAAAGCATCAAGAGAGAGAAAATATTTTTCCCATTGCTAATATACTATGAGATTCAGATAGAGGTTGCTGTATGAGAGTCGATTTAAGCAGGGAAATTATAGGAATTTTTTGAAAGAATGCGCTAAGCTTGACATCTTATCCTTTCACTCTGAGTGTGGGTATTTGTCAATCTCGATTAATATCATTATATTTATATGATATTTTAAAATCTAATTTAAACTTAATTAATTTCCTAATTTTCTCTTAATTTAGCAATATTAACTTCATTCTAAAATATTTTCTTATTTCCAGATCTTATTTCACTTTTTCTATTTAATTAATGCAAAAGAAAGCTCTTTAAAATTTCATTCGTCAGCGGTTCTCATGCTCTGAGTAAAGGAATTAAAAATTTTGCTGATCTAAACATAATCTTTTAAAGATCCTTTTAATTTCCTCACCTAAATTCGACACTTGTAGAAAATCTCTACCAAAATCTCATAGTACATATTCACAGGAATAAAAATTTCATTAGTCTTTCCTCATTTTGCTCTGAGTCGTTCTGTGTTGTGCGCGTCGCTTATGCTTGTACATAAATCATGCCACACGGGATGAAATAAAACAAAGCTAAACATCAAAGTGTCTTTAGCCATAATTCTGTTTCAAAAAATATGCATATATATAATGTTTTTAAAAAATTTGTTATGAAATTGTAGTTTTATTTCAATTTTGCTGTTTTATTAACCGTATGCCAAAGATTAAACGCTAAAAAATTTGACAGAACACAAGATAAATCCAGTAAAAATTCTATATTCACTCCAAAACTCTACATTTCGTAGCTAATGTTCGCCAATATCAATCAGGGAATTCACAGTCTTACGCAAAGTTCACAATTCTATTTGAAGGAGAAGGGGATACCTTTTTCATTAAAGAGAAAGCAAGAAAGTTGGGAGCTTATTTAATAAAAGTTTCGTTACTGATACTCATTTTTTCCAATTTATTCGGCCTTCTATTATGTACTTACTGTTTCTATTTCTTTTTAGAAGATTACTGATAGTTTTTTAATAATAAATTTATGTACAATAGAAAATAAAAAAATCTATTGATATAGATTATTTATTGAACTAAAGAAGATTCAATTTTATCCCATACTTTTTCAAATTGCAATGTGAAAAAGAATTCTTTCTTTTTCTATTCATATATTTTAAAGCATAAAGATTTTACAAAATACATTTTGTCTTGACTATAAATTTTAAACTTCATTTAAAGTAGAGGTCCCCAAAATGTGGATCTCCTCTTGTTGGTAGGTCTTGAGTCAATGTTTTATGGTTAGATGGTAGCAAGATCTTGAATGCATTAGTGTCTTAGAAATATATATATTAAATAACTAGCCGCCTTTGGCGACCAGTCGGTTCGCCAGTATTAATGCTCGCTAAAATTTTCATATAATACTTTATGTAGCTGTGTCTCATAAAAGGTTTTTCACCAAAATATTTTTAAACCAAACAAATTTTGATAGTCTTATATTTCATTTATAATATTATTTTCTTCAGATGTTCTGTTCATTTTACTAATCATCTTTCTCTTTCTATCCGTGCAATAATTGTCCTGGAATCGAAATTTTACTTAAATGGTGGAAGTGGAGAACAAGGTCTAAAATTCTACATTTTTATAGAATAATAGAGATTCAAATATTCATAAATGTAAACATACTAAACAAATAAAGACAAAATTGGTTTTCAAGCGATGCAAAAGTTTAAAAACAGCTTGGAAAATGCCACGCACAGAGGAAATAATAGTGACACACACATACCCTTCTTTTCTTTTTTTCTTCACTACTTTTATTTCTACAAACCCTTTTTTCCCCTTCTTATTAATTTTTTTTTCTTCCCTGCCGAAACTTTATTTTGAGCAGGCTTAGATTAAATATCCATACAGACTAATAATAAAAGTAACTATTTTCTTTCTTTTTTAAACATCCCGTTATCTATGAATGAAAACCAACTGACTTCGCGTAGTTCTTTCTAAACAAATCATAATTTATTACTTCCTGCTATCTTACTCAGTTGGAGTGGGGGAAGGGAATGAAAATTTTTTGGCGGAAAAGTAAGAAAAGTGTCGTTTTAACCATTTTCCTCGCAGTTTTTACATTTTTTCTCTCCATAAGAACCATCCTCGTGTCTTAACGAAAATATTTTTTAAAAATTAGCCAAATCGGCCGTGCCGTTCTCAAGTTTTGCGCTTAGCAACGCATTTCGCGTTCCATTTTTATTAATATACATTTCATTCATCAATAATTAGTTTTAACCTTTGTCAATGTAAAATGTATTTTAGAGAAAATGTCTGCTCTAAAAGTTGTTCAAAACATTAATTTGAAAAGTATATTTAGTACCAAAACGCAAACATTAGTATATATATATATATGTATCTTTAAAAATTTTAAATAAATTATTTAAAAACCTAATCAAAACATGTTCAGAATTGTTTATCTAAAAGAAATAAAAAAATTCCACAGGGTTTTTTTTTCTGGGTCATTTTATGCCGTCTTCCACTACCCCCAAGTGACAGCTTACAGCTGTTCCACATGGTGAATGTGTCATTACAAAAATATTTACCCTAATATTATTTTTAGAACATTCCTGATTTTACACGCAACCAAATAACTTCATTTCGGCCATTAGCCTCACCAATTACATTAAAAGAGAGAAACTAAATGTCCCAATATTTCACAATAACGAAAATTCAGCGCAGATTTAAATCACTGATTTCCTGCAATCTGCTTTGCCATAAAAGACAATGTTTGGCCGTGATTCCGCTCAGATGAAAGGGGGGAGAAAAGAAAGAGGTTAATCTAATGAAAGGGTAGCGGCTTTTTTTCCTCTGTTTGCCTTTTCATATAATTGACACTTCCGCTGTTCGAAGAAAATCGTAACTCATAGCCATCTGTACTAAGAACAAAACAGCTGCAACTTTTCATTCTGTGCGCGAGCAATGTATCCATTCCTTTTGTTTTTTAGGTCAAGGTTTGAAATATTATTTTGCATATTTTTTTTTTCCATGCAGCTCTTGAAACACCTTTCGAAAGATTCTTTATATTCCGAAATCGAATCAACATTCCAACTCGATTTCAGCAGAGAAAAAGGCCATTATTAAGCACTAATTTGAAATGCTAAAAATTTGAAATAAATTATTTTACACACACCTTGCACAATTTTTTTCTGTGCCTTTCGCTAATTAACACATCAAGTGATAAGTAGACGTTGTGAGATCAATCATGACGTTTGGATTGTTTAATGATAACTTACGCTTAAAAAATACACCAAATTTGAATAATTTTATTTCAAATATTCATTTAGTAATCATACATTACCTCGTATTAACTCAGCGTATATATTAAATGAAAAATACTTTGATCTATCTCTTATTTTTCAAGAAATGAAATTGTTATTCTTTCCTTTTTATTTTCTCATACATGAATAATAGAGAAAGCATAGCAATTGTCGAAAAAATTCTAACAGGAGATATTGACGAATCCCCACATTTTAGACCTCCCCAAGTTTGAAAAATGTTCGTTTGTCTATCTGTAACCTAAATAAAGCTGTAACTAGATGGATGAAATTCGCTACACAATTCTTTCACTAAATTTGTAGATTCCTATTAAACGTTGAGCAAAACTAAACAAGGGGTTGATTTCTTCTTGTGTACAGCCGACCACCCCGCCACCACTGAACGTGGCAGTATCGATAGAATTTGCTGTAGTCGACTGTGAACTGTAGCAATGCCCATCCTTACATTGATCGAATCTGCCAAACCGATATTCTCTTCGAGATAGTTGGCCCCAAAGTGGTCAAATACTGACCACCTCCTCCTCTACAAACTTTCAAACAGTTGGCAGAAAACTGACAATTTTAAACATCATGTCCTTCGATTACCTGGTTACATCAGTACTGAACTCAAGTTCTTATTTTCAATTTTCAGATGTTTTCTATGTACGGAGATTCCTGTGCATCCTTTTAAATAGTGATAAACAGTACCGATTCCTCCACAAATGCATTTACTTTCCTGAATTCATCCAAATCTTTGGAAATATGCAAGAAATCACAAGAGGTTGACTGTCTGTCAGTCAGTACTTTCAGAAACAGTTTAACACAATAATTCAAATACGTATTGACTTAGATATACGATAAATTTTTACGATTTTCTTTCTTAATTAGAATTAATTTGCAAATATAAAAATAAAACAAATCCCATTCACCATGAATAAAAACATATCACTTACAATTACGCTTTAGGAAAAGGGATATCAATGTTTCTAGCAAAAGATGTCGATAAAACTTAGGAAGTCGTAGGATGATTCCGAGAATGAAAAAAACTAAAATAAATGAATCACTCCTAACCAAATGAATCATCATTATTTAAAAATGATCATTAAATCTATTGATCATATATGTGTAAAAATAAAGTAAGAAAGAAAGATTCGCAGACCTTTATGCTGGATAATGGTAATTATTTTCCTACCTCAAGCTAACTATTTCATCCACACACAAATCTAATTATGACAAGCCATTTCTGGATTGAAATGAAGATTAACTAATTATTTATTTGCTATACAATAATTAGAACAAATATAATTAAGATTTAGACTTGGGTTCATGGCAGGTCTGAGGCAGATATGAGGGTCGACGATCAGCAAAGTTAAATTAGTCATGCAAAAAATAGCAGATGAAATTTGTTTTAGAGGATATTAATGCTTTACAAATTCCTCAGGGGGAAATAGAAGGTTCATGGCTTGTACTTTTATGCAAGTCGATTATGGGAAGATTTAAATTAGTCATGCAAGAAATTGCAGCTGGAATTTAATTTAGAGGGCATTTATGAGTTCAAAAAACATTAGATGTAAGAAGACAATTCACAGACGTTTTTGTATCATAACAAACTAAAATTAATCTTTTAATCTATTTTAGAAAGCGAAAAAAATAGCAATTAACATTGTATAGTTATATTTCTAATTTAAACAGTTAGCATAGTAATATATCTAATTAAAATATCATGTAATTTATTTCTATCAAAATATCAGTAAATGATTCAAGAAACAAGAATATTCCAGAAATTGCATGTTAACTTTATCCATTAAAAGAAATGAAATCAAGACTAAAAATTTTCAAGAAAACATTGAAATTTTTTTATTTTTTTTTATTTTTGAATTTGCAGCTTGGTATTCTTTATTTAAGTTCATAAATAATTTTAAATATTTTAAAGTACTATGAGCTGCAATTTATTTACTACTTGTCATCATTTGAAATTATTTACGACAAAAATGTGTCATCATTTCAAAATATTCAAAAATGAAATTTTAACCATCTTATAATACCACTTCTACAGTTTTAACAATACATAATAATTTGCCTATTCTTCTTGAATCTAATAAAAGGTGTCCTAAATTTTTCTCGAGACTTGAATTTATCACCATTTGTGCAGTTAAGTGTTGGCAACCCTTTTTGAAAAACCATTAGAGAGCTGGTAAATTAGGGTTAGTATAAATTGAGTTTTACAGTATAGAACAACGTGTTTTGCATATATTCAAAATGATCATGTATAATTTTAATAAAAAAGTGCGCTTGTGCTAGAAAAGCCGTAGAGGTCATTTGCTCTATGTATTATTCCATACATAACCCTATCCTGCGTACTTTACGATTAAAAAATATATATAGCTATTTAAAGAAAAGAACTATGCCTTTTAGTCAATTTAAATCTTAAACTATCGTGTAACGCTTAATTTTTTAAAAAATGAAACTTAAAGTATAAGGTGTCAAATGGATTTTTATAAGGATTGACAACACTTTATTCTACAGATAGTGACAAATTCAAATCTTGGGACACCCTTTCTATAGATGAGTGTCTAAAATTCAAAATGTTTTTAAAACGTATCATTTAACGTTCTTTTTGAAATAATCTTAAAGATTATACTTAGTAAAAAGTATTGCCCTAAGTAATATTTAATTAAATACAAATTGTAAATAAAATTTAACAACAGATGTCTTCAATTTCACTCTTAATTTAAATTTTTTTTTATACCTATCCAATAAATATGCATCAAAAAGACAATCAGAAATGCCTAATTTTAAATACGCCAGTTAAAATTTCAACTTTTTAATAATATTTCCATGATTTTAACAATCCATAATAATTTGCCGATGTTATTTTAGGATAATTCATTTATTTTTGGATGTAATAGATAGAGAAAATCAGCATCCAAAATGTCTAAAATTTAAAATACTTCTAAAACGCATAAGTCAATGTCCTCTAACGGAATCTTTTTCATTAAACAAAACTTTTTTTATCCGAGCAAGATGATTCAACGCTCTCAATGAATTACTTTTTTCCTTCTGAAATGAAAAACCTAACGTTTGTAGAAGAGATTAGCTTGGCAAACAGAGAAACTTGTGGATTGTTGAAGCCATTTATCTACCTCATTTTTTTCGCAACAGATAAGGTACTGAAACTAACTAGAGAGAGTTATTTTAAAACCTCCAACCTCAAGACTCGAAAGGATGGATCTCGGAGCAGCTGTAGAATCTCAGGATATGCACTTTTTCTGTTTCCTTCAAAACACCGTCAATGCTGTTTAGCAACAAGAACTTAATGAGCGTCAACGTTTTTCGGGACTCCGAAGTAAACACAAAAAAGAGATCGCTGTCAAATTTTTTAAACATTTAACCTTCTTTTTCAATTTAAAATAATATGACAAATATATATTATGATGTTCACAGCATCTGCGAATTAATTTTTTTTACAAAAATGATTAATAATGCTTTTTAAGGAACATGTTGAAGTAAAAGGAGAGCAATAAATTTGAAAATAAAACTTTACATTTGCAGTCGTTCAAGGAAGAAGAGAAAACCCGCTGTTCTGTTAGATTCCAAGCCTGTTTGTTCTAAGGTTTGCATACTATTTATTTATTTGTAAAGAGGTACTTGTAAAAAATAAATTTGTAAAGAGAAGGTTTCTTGTGTGTAAAATTGATTTAATTAATTTGTGTAGTTAATCAATTATGTGTAGTTAATTATTAAATTGAAACCAAGAGGTTTTTTCGATGGCATGCTTTTTCAAAAACTTTAGGTTACAAGGAAAACTTGAATCCATAAATGAACAAGTTTCCAAGATTTATCTTATTTTAATGGTCTTGATAATATAGCAAGTCGAAGCTTATACAATTATGATCTTATCTTTTCTTCGCTTAATGAAATTTTTGATATTTTGATGCTAAGTGCTGACTATTTTGAAATATATTCATAATTTTGAGCCTCAGTCCAATGAAGAAGACGATATCTTATCTTCAAATTCATTCTACAACCAGGCAGATATGTTTGACTCCAATCGTTTTTAAATTTAACCTGCAAACCTACTCAACAGATCTTTAGTTCAATTGAATCTTGAACCACAATACCCACCAGCCATTGGAATACCAAGGGGAGCTGGCACATGGAACAAGAGGATTCTCTCTCCTAAGAAGTGTGTTTATTGAAGAGAGTAAATGTATTTGGGCAAGATATTTTCTTTTATATCAATGCAGATTATTTCTCTTTAAAAAGAGAAAGATACCCACTAATTTTGCCTCAAAGACTGGAATCCGGACGTTTACAATTTATCTTCCACCCCCACCCCCTCTTCCTACCCGATTGCTGCTTCGATATCTGGTCAAAAATTTAATAACAGCCTACCGTACCATTATTTATGGAACAAACTATAATTTTTTTGGAATACAGAATTTTTATTTTAATTAACTTGAAATAAATTATACTTTAAACTGATCTTTATAGTTGTGTTGTAAATTATTTTAATGTCCTTAAATTAGGTAGGTGAAATGCTTGGAAAAAACCTATTGAAACACAACAAGAATATTTGACTACCAGCACTTTAACGATTATATTGCATTCATGATTTATTTGTACCAATAATTCGGTAATAAATAAGGAGAAATAAGCCATATCAATAATTATAACAACTCATTGACAGCAAAAAAAAAAACTTGAAGAAAATTTCTCCATAATAGAAAAATTTCACTATTAGTGTTACCTCAAAATCAAGTTAATCGTGCGTGTGCATGTGTGTGTTACTTGAAGAGATTGTTTCAATTGTTATATACTAAAAAGGAGTGATTTATCTGCTTGTTAAAAAATTACTTCTCATCTGCGGTCAGGTAAGCTATCAATATTTGATGTTATATTTGAAAATTATATTAGATACAAGCTAGAATTTTTGGAAATACTGTACGTTGCCAAATCTCAATAAACAAATTTTTTTTCAAAATAAATATTCCATATTATTTATAACCTGGATTTTTTTATAAGTAACCTATGACTATTTTCCTTTAATAAACTATGCTTTTAAATTCAAAACAAATAATCATGCATTTAACGG
This sequence comes from Argiope argentata, assembly GCA_026289955.1. Lineage (NCBI taxonomy): Eukaryota > Metazoa > Arthropoda > Arachnida > Araneae > Araneidae > Argiope > Argiope argentata. Next base: position 2,400,791 of record JAOUZG010030537.1, on the reverse strand, counting down.
TTAATTTAACTAGAATGGGAATAAAATTTGTTTAAATTTTATAAGACAACTTTTCTTTTGAGGTATTCTTTTTATAATTAGGTAACTTTTTATAAGTTAGGTAATTAGGTTAGGATCCTTAATTTGATCTTTATTTCAGCATCTAATCACCACAAATACTTTTCACCCCGAGAAGTTTTGACAGCACTAATATATATGTGCATTGACATTGTAACATCATCGGCAAGGACAGTCTTTAAGAACCACAATTTTTTGGCTGGTGTTTTCACTTCGCAGTTATGTCATTGTATGCCCCGATAAATACTATCACCAAAAGGGTTTCCCCCACTTGTTAAGCGGAATTTCCCAGTCCTCTGAATGAATGGTTATTAAGTACCAATGTGTATTACTTTTTATCACCATCTGGAGGCCAGTGGTCTCTTCAATGAGAGGAAGCCGGAACGAAGGCCGCCCCAATTGTGCCTGATGAACAGAACGCCCACTAACGGAGAATGCAGATTCTTCCCCAATTGTCAACGACGGCACCTACACACCAATATTATATCGTCTCATCATTGTGCTTTTGATTCCTCGTCAACAACTCCCACACTAGGATTCGATTACCGAATCCTAACACTTCAGTGGTCCCGTTACAAGCTCCTTCCTTAACCAGTCGCTAGCTAATTATGCTCACGAGGTCACTATCACTATCGAGTGGGAAAGCGCTTCTTCACACTCAGTAATTAACACTGGGATACTAAATCGTAGGCGATGAAAAAAAGTGTAAATAAACAAGTGAAGAAACAACAACTGGTTAACTTTGACTTGCGTTCTCAATTGGCATGTATACACACATAATTTGACATCTCAAGTGAAAAGTCAAAGCAATTTTATCGCTTCACTCAAAAATGTCTGATTTTTATACTAAATTCAGAGCATTGTCGTTTTTATTCTTACTATAAATAGAGACAAATGTTTTTCTATGCAACTATAACTTTATTTTAATTTTAAAATATTGAAGCTGCATCAATACATAAATGTTAATTTGATAAAAAGAATATTGTAAAAAATTTTAGCTGCAGAATTTCAAAAGTTTTTATAAATGATTAAACAAATAACAAAATGATTAGAATAATGGACTTCTAGAAACATTAATCAAAACTATTTGAAAAAAATGTTTCCACAATTGCAAGTAAAAAAATCTAATTATAATGATAAATTTTAAGGAAATAATAATCTTGGAACAAATATAACATTAAAAACCATTGCTTTACAAAACTTATTTCATATAATATAGCCAGTTAAATAAATAACAGATGTCAATATATTACTAATAAGTAATTAATAATAAGGCAATTCAATTTATGATTAAAATAATTAAATATTAATATTGAAATAGTACATGTTCTTTATATAGTGTTTTATTTTCTTTTATAATTTACGAAATTAGTGCTGTTTTATAAATTTATTTGGCAGTTATTCAACTTACGTTTTTAATTGACTAATTGCAGGTCTTTCTCATCCCTAAGGCCTTAGGCAGCTTCTCAGTCGGAAATCTACCATTTAATATTTCAGAGATATATGTTAAAAGTCATCATTATATGTCATAAGTTATAAAAACAGATTTTGATAAGATAAAATTCAATTATAAAATTCCATCATCAATGTAATAAAAAGAATCCATCAAATAACTTGAGCACTACACTAATGATGTTGAAGTAATGTACTTTTTTTATATGTTTCCGTGGGAAAAACTTCAGGTATCATGTTTAGACTCCTCTTTATTTTTTTTTCTTTCAAGATAAATGTAATTGTACTCCTCATTCTCATAAAATGAGCTGTCAGTAAAGAATGATGGATGACCTTATTAAGAAATGCATCGTTATAACTTTGAGGATACGAGAGCATATGACATATAAAGACATTTAAAATTAATAGCCTTTAAAAGTAATAAAAGATCGCAAACTTAGTTTGCAAGAACTTCGAGTTCGAGTAATCAATTTAAACAAGTGATTCCAAAACGTAAAATGCTCAGAGTTCTCCGGTTGGTGTGAGGGTGTCAAAAACAACGGAAGTTGACAAGAATCAAACCGCCCGCCTTCAACAGGATGAGAATCCACTCGTGATAGATGAAGTGCACCACCCTGACGTACAGGCAGACACCGTGAACCCACGGATTGACCCCTTGACGGCTGATGTAACTGGATGGATGGCAGCGACCTTTCAACTCTTTTCTCCTCGGGCAATGGGCGCGAAAAGATGCAATCGATGACGGCGATCCAAGAGAAGAAACTTCAAAATACATTCTGCATTACTTGGAAAATGTATTTCGTAAATTCAGTCTCGACGATTTAAATGAATATTGGCGAACTTCAGATAAAACAAGTAATATGTATATATAAAAAAATTAAATCAATTCCTACTTAGGTCAACAAATAAAATATTTCTTTAAGTTACTTTTTATTAAATAGTTACAATTAACCCTTTACATTCCGATGGTGCCTCTGACTCACCATTCAAGATTGTGCATCATTTTGACTTTTCATTTATTTATTTATTTTTCAAATTTAATTGTTAAAAAATCCCTACGTAATGGTTAAGAGATATAGATTCCTTTTTTAAAGGAAATTCGACTTAAAAGAATTATGAATATTTATTTTTCATAACAACAAAAATCTTTGTATTAGAGGAATAATTTTGCATCTAATTATTTTTCGGAGTGCAAAGGGTTAATATAAATAATTTATCAAAAAATGATTGATTTTCGTGAAGATTCAACTCGAATTCTTCACTTTCAAGTGAAAATTACTGAAATCCTTACAATTTACCGATTGAGCGACTACCTGTTGATTTTTTCTTACAAACAACTAAAATTCTATTTAAAATATTAAAAATTAATTAAATTAAATTTATAAATTAATATTTGAAAAAACCGTATTAACATCAAGTGACATCCGCTACAAATTCTAAAAAAATGTATTTGAAATTGAGTGGATGAATAAAAGTATTTTATTAAAGATGAAAATTTGAGAAAGATATATAAATTTATAAATAGGGAGAGTTTGGACTAATAGTAGGAATTGAAAAAAATGATTAAAAAATATATTTTTAATTAATTAAAAGTTTGTCTCACTAAATGAGACAGTGAAGATGAAGCCAGAAAGATACTTTTTAACAAATAAAAAGTTCAAGTTGTTAATCAAATTTGTTGCATTTAATATAAAATGAAAATGTTGATAGGATTGCATACTGTAATCAGATTGCGAAATGGGCCACATTGTATTTGGAATTTTTGTTTTAACAGAAAACATATGCATACAAACGCATACAAAAAAAAGAATAAATTCAAATTAATAATTAAAAAATCAACAAAAAAATTTTTCTCAATACTTTTGGACCATATTACGGTACAAAAACTCTTTTTATTCATTGTAAGCGAGATAAAAGCGAGATAAAAAGTAATCTTATTATACTGATTAATTTTCGTAAATTTTTGCTTTTAAAATTTTAATAATATTTTTATTTCGCAACAAAAATTTTCTGTTTCAATCATTGAATATGCATGCAAATGCATTACGGCAACATTATATTCATTTTTATAATGTTTTAAAAAATACATAATTAATAGAATTTAAAATATATATATATATAGCCTAATCAAGTCAGAAAAATACCATGCTAAGATGTTTAGAACTAAAGGCTGGATTGTACTTCATTTTCTTTTTAAGTATTCAATTAATCAGCATTTCCATATTTCATGTTTTGGCTCTGATATTCTTTTCGGTACATATCAATGACCTTTCAGGTCAGAGAAGAAACCATAGACATCTGGTCCAACAAAGTCAGAAATGACAAATGGTGAACAAGAAAAAAAATCTAAGCATTCAAGCAGGCGCCAAAGGAAATAGTTGTAGGAGGATGGGAATTTGCTGGCGACAAATTCCAGTGTAAGACATTGTCAAACATTAGGGCGCCAACGGGAGAAAAAAAAAGATGTCTATTCAGCAAGACTTACCGGCAGATTTTAATAACAATTCACTTTAAAGAGATTAGATTTAATGATATCTCATTGAATATAATTAAAACATAAAATTAGTATCTTTACAGGAAGAAATAATAACGTGTATACATGCTAATGAATTCGAGGCATGAAACGATATGTAATCCTTTTATATCTACTCACCAAAAGATGTACTTTGAACTTAGCATCTTTACTGAAGTTCTTTCCACTCAAAATTACTTACCCAAATAGTTCCTTTTACTTATTTCGAAACATCTTTCTATTTCATTTAAGAATTTTGGGTAAAAAGAGAATTTTCTGTTTTAAAAATACCTGAGAATAGCATTTACACACATGTTTAAAATTTATCCTAATTAAAAAAAAGACTTTAAGAAAACTGGAAAGATGTAAACAACTATATACTGAAAAAGAGCAATATATATTTAAAAAATTATGTCAATTCCCACTTAGGTCAACAAAGAAATTTTTAGTTACTATTTATTAAATAGTTATAATTAATATAAATAATTAATCAAAAAATTATATCTTATCTAAACAAAATCAAGCTCGTGTCTGTTAAAAATAAATCAAAACATACTCCATTAGCACTGAATTTTCAACGCCAATTGAGGCAACGCAAAATCGTGAATTTTCTACGCCAGTTGGGGTAACGCAATACAGATTAGAAATTTTTAATTTTCTTTATTCTCTAATATTTTAATTCGATAGTAATTCAAAATGAATTTGAAAAATCGATTAATTAATAATGTTTAATTTTAAACGAATCACACACTAAGAAAATAAACAGAATAATTTGAAATAATCGCCCGAAAGCAGAGTTAAACCTAACCTCATTAGCATGGGGGAAAAAACAAACTGAATTAATTATTTATTTATTTAGCGGTGGGGAAATGAAGATTTTTGACGAGAAAGTTAGTTTTTAATTAATTAATAAAAAGATTAATGAATTAATGTTTGAAAAAACTGTATTAATATCAAATGTCATCCACTGCGAGTTTTAAAAAATGCACTTGAACATGAGGGGATGAATAGAAAGTATTTAATTAACGATTGAAAATTTGTATATATGTGTATATATAGGAAGAATGTAAGCTAATAGTAATAATTGAACAAAACTAATATGAGTGGCCAATGATGATTAATACTTAAAATATCACAGACTATGAGGAGTTCCAAGACAGAAAAGGATGATAAATATAGAAAAGTATCAACTGTAAATTTATAAAGTCACGTCATTGTGTTATTTCCTTAAATTAAAATATAATATTAGTCCTTTAAAATTAAGTTTATAATATAAACGCATTTGATAAATATGTTTATCCACAGCATGGACCTAAAAAAGAAAACAAATTAATGATTTCTAATACAAAGAAAAAATTGCCTTGTCTTGAAAAAGAATTTGCATAAGATTCTTCCTTAAGAAACTGTGGTATTTGTGTCCTATCTGAATTTTAATAAGTAATCTAATCATGTAATCTGGCAGAAAAATATTTTCTTTTCACTACCTGATATAATGAAAACCGACTCTCGAATTGATTTAAAACATTACAAAAACTTATATATAGTGCTCCTATTTGTTTCGTTAATTTTTGAATCGTAACTATCCTTAATGTTTGAAAGGATACGTAAAAATTAACCAATTAACTGCTTCCGACGAGTATACTCGTCATAGAAAAAGTACAACATTTTGAATTATGACAAGTTTATTCTTAAGGGGTAATAAATAGCAACAATTTGCAGTTTAAATTGAAATTTTAGCCAAGCACAAACATTTTCGTAAATGTCAAGGTGTTCAAAATATTGTGAGGCCCAGTCGAAATCAAAGGATCAAATAAAAGATTAGTATGCGTCACCCCATGCTTTGATTAATGCCATTCTCTAAGAGAAAATTTAAATAATAAATTATTATTTTATGTTTCTTTTTATTCATATGCATAAAATTTATTTTTTAAAACTAATATAAATTTTACTATTGAAATAAAAGTCATATCATTACAACATAATTTCCTAATGTACATACTATATGTACATTCGTCATTCATTAAAATTTTACGATATAATTCAGATTAGCATTTTCCGAAGAAGTCAAATCAGTTAACTGGCTAATGATCCTAACAAAACAGAAGGTACTTTATCAAAACGAGCGAATGTCACTTCCAGTCTTATCCTTCAACCCATACTGTTCAATGATGTAAATCTGAACTAATAATAGCCTACTAAAATTAGATGCGAGATGGTTGGATTTACTCTCATTCCATTATTCTCTACGACACAAGACAGTTCTCGCAGGAATTTCAATTACATCAAATTTGGCAAGAAGCAAGAGAGCTTTCCGACTTTTGTTCAGATCCTTCTTTCATAAAAGATAATTAGTGTTTATTTCTGTGTCGCAATTTATCTTCCTTAAAGAGTCCCCTGTACTCACTGATGCATCTACGAGTAATGTTGAGATCATTAGCCCGAAATTAGCAGAGCCAAACTCAATTCTTATTTCTACGTAAAAATCCTTCGAAAAAAAGGCGTCTTTTTTTTTCTAAATGTTACACATTTTTCTTACTAAATTTTATACCGAAAGTTTCACGAACTCAATACCTATAACCGCAAAATTTCTCATTCGCTAAAAATGTTCTGTTTTCGAGAAAAAACTGTGCAGTGAGTTAAGTAGGATCGTTTACAAACCTTAAGAATACCTCAAGTGCACAAAAAATAAGTCGTTTTCGCAATAAAATACGGAGATGGAAACGTAAAGGATGGATGCAGAACACAGGAGGATCTTTGTCTTTGAATTCAACAGAAGAAAATGATACGCCATTCTGAATGCTTATTGTAATTTGAATGATAAAAAATTTCAAGAAGCACATCAGCCAATTTCTATGAATAACAACATGAGAAGCGTATATCGCTTTAGAAAACAACTCCAATGAGTATTTATTTTTAAATACTTCAAAGGTTTGCTGATACAGAGTCCTACGTCTATTATGCTGCGTAACGATTATAGAGCTTTATTTGATAATTGGTTGTTCTGTAATCTGTATTCTATATCTAATAAGTGTTGTACATTCTATAAGACTTATTATTTTCTCACATATAATTCTTAAACAGCAGTTATAATCTACAATCCTCTTTGTTTTTCCACCTCTAAATTATACTGCACAAATATAAATGTTTGCATGAATAATTCTTATGTTTATGTAAAATATATATGTTTCTATAAAATATCTATATGCCTATCATTTCTCAAAGTCTATAAATGTCCTTTAGGAACACTGTGTACTATTTCATAATTTTTTTTATTCGAGATTTATTTTATGAACTTTCTGTTGGGAAGTCTTTACAATATCATTTACAATAACAAAGTCATAATTAGCTTCAATACTACTAATAATAAAAGTCACCGACGAAAAAAGTTTCGGCATTTCCAAAATGTCAAAACAAACCGCAAAAACTGAATTTTAAAAAATTGAGATTCGGATAAGAAAACTATAAATAAATTAGAATTATAATCATCAAGAAATAATTTACTTTTTAATACCTAACAACTGCTGTTTCGTTATTTCGTTTGTCTTAACTTCTTTACCAGCCGCCTTCAGCTACTGCCTATATACTGGAAATCTTCATCATTAATAAATCATAATTTATTTTTAAGATAATCGTTAGACCATAAAACTAAAAGCAAACCACCAAATACAGGTTTCGTAGAATTTTATTTAATATGACATACGTCATTATTGATATCGCTTTCTTAACCGTCACTTAACCAGTATAAATGAAAAATAATCTCAAAAACACTGTTGCCTAGTATATTTTCTGCGAGAGAAACCCTCCCCAGATTTTCCAAGTCACAACCATTAAATAAGATATCTATCATAACTTTTTTTCAAGCAATTTTAATTTCATGTAAAAGTTCGTAACTTCTAGATACTTCATCAAGAATCAGTTGCTGTTCTCAAAATATATTGAGAAATAAAACAGAGTTCTCATCTCAATAACAGGAAAGATTCCATCAATTTCCATCGTCACCTAGTTTAGTCTCTATGAAAGCATAATTTATGTAATAATGTGTAAAATATTCTAAATTTCCTATTTTATTCAAAATAGAACTTTCTTCTGTTTTAAAAAGATTTATTTCTTCAGAAGTCAAGGTCAAGAGGACTGTATAAGTAACATGAATATGGCTTTGAACAAAATTCGTATTAATAAGATTAATTTAGTAGCATCAATTAACTTAGGCGAACAACAACTAATGACCGGACACTTTCTCATTTAATCTCTAATAATGTCGAAGAACGTTGCAAATACCACGAATGCTCAGATTTTTATTTTCACAGACCCATACATAAAAGTAGTATGCTTCATAAGAGAGTAAAGAAAACCGACGTTTTATATTAACTGCATGCAATTAGCAAACAATTTTTAAAGGAAGTTACTAGCCAGTGATTTTTTTCAATAATCAAACGCCGGCACGTAATTAAAAGTAACGGAAAAACAAATATACGTATTGAAGACTTTTTTTTTCTGGCGTTTGAATACAAAAAACAAAACTGCGATCGAAATCAGAAAGCCATATTCCAAATCTTATTTATGTAAGGTATTGAGTTTTTGAATTGTTGTGTGTACATGCATATAAAAGTACTAAACTAACAGACCGCCATTCCTTGATGGATTTAGTTCCAAATTTGTTGTCTACATTTTATATGCCAAGCATGTTTATCGAATTTTATCTGTTTAACCCTTTATTTTTTATTATCCTTTGAGAACATGATGTTGTTTTCGTTATGGTGTTGTGAATAATTGAAGGCAACAAATAATTGAAGCCCGAAATCATGTAGGCAATTAACATACATGATAATATTCATCAACGTCTTTTAATCGCATATATATTTATCCGCTTTCACCAGTATTGCATTATTATTATGTATGCTTCTTTTGACGGTAGATGCGTTTTTAAAATGTTGGTCTGCTTTTAGCAGCATTGCTTTTTCAAATTGATTTAAACTACTTAATGACTCAAATTAATTAAGACAAAAAAGGACTTAAAAACAATAATGTTCTCACATGATAAGTTGAAGTTTGCGATCGTAGATTTCATTTTTTTATTGTTATTGTGTTCATTTGGAATCCGGACAGACAGACTTCCTCTGACTATATTTCTTTCAAAATTTATCTGAAATTTATAAATTTGGTGTAGAAACCGTACATCAGATTTCATCTGCTTAGTTCAAAAGGGATTTAAGTTCTTTAGAGAGCATTCAACTTTCAATTTCACATCGGTGTTCAAAGGAATTGGCAAATGTAATAAAAGTAAAAATAAGGCAACCATTCAACTGATTCTAAAATAGTACTTCACTTTACGGTTTCCTACAACGAAACTTTTATTTTTTACAATCTTATGGATAATTTGTAAACAGTCAGGAGCTACATTTTTATTGTTAAATAACTTAAGACAGATAAATGTAACTCTGGGAGACAAATGACTTTGCTGTATCAAATAAGACAGGGGCAAGTTAATCAAACAAAAAGGAATTTTCTATTATTCCCAAAAAGATAAAAGCTTACAGTTTGCCACCGAGATTAAACTTCCTTACAAGTTATTTATGGCTGATCGAAACCATTAGGTACAAAACACCCCAAGACAATGGGTCAATTCATCAGCTCGACCTTGAAACCCGGATCAGAAAACGAAAAAAAGAAATTGATATAAATTCAGATCAAAGATCTACGATTAATAATTGCAACCATGGTTTTCATTATTTTCGTATTACATCATGATATATAACAAAAGCAATCCATTCGGGCTCCGAGGGTGGCCAATTAAATTCAGAATTCCTCCTCAAAAAAGGGTGACCACCACTTCCTCCACGCCCTGCCCAGTCAGGGAAATAAAAAAAAAGAAATTTCGAAATTTGGTTTTTGATGAAAAAAGCACAGCAGGGGCGTGATTAATCTGAATGGTGCAATACCGAGAGAGTGTGACAAACGCCTTTTCATGGTCAAAACAAAGATGGGGCAAAAGATAAAAAGCAAAGAATAAAGGTTCTTTTCTCTTACCATGCATCAATGAAAACGTCTATTCTTTTAGTCTTAGTCTACTTATGGTTGATGTTGATGGGGCAATTTTCCCATCAACGATCCGCCTAGATTTTATTATTTTTTAATTATTATTTTTTTAATCTAGGCTATGATCTCCGGTCTTGCACCAGGATAAACATGAGGTGTAGTTTAGATTTCATACAAATGTGTTGATAAAATATCATATGTCTTCATCACTTCAAAGGCAGCCCACCCAGTAGCTGAAACATTGATGATTAAGATGCTTATCGGATAGACTTATTGCATGGGAAACTGCCGACATGTGTTGTTGCATGAAGAAATGAGAAAAACGAGATTTAATTTGAAAATAATTGACAAGACAATTTTTATTCAATTCGTTTAAATCTTTTTTAGAGTTGGTCCGTATAGGGGAAAGGGGGGGTGTAATCCCAATTCTTATAAATTGAGGCAATTTATTTTTTAAAGAGAAGAATTCAAGAATCAGAAAGAACCCAATACACAGGAATTTCTTGAACTTGAAAACTTATTAATCTTTCATATATGTGTGAGTATGAGTGAATATATTAAATACATATATTGTAAAAAAAGAGTAAAGACGATGCATTTCATAATATACGTTTCTTAAATTTTCAGTTAACAAGTTGAAAATCTTTAAATTATTATTATTATCAATAATAATAATAATAATGTGATTAAATATTTCTTTTATTTCTTATTCAAAACAAATTAGTGGACAATAAGAACAAAACAATGTCAGAATGCTTTCAAAATATTATTAATTATATTTACTCTCAGAAAAGTTATTAAGCTCAGTTTATTATTAAAGGATGTCAAAACTAAAAAATCTTTCAAGGAATTTAAATAATTATTTGTAAATATAAACGTCGAAAAGATTATTATTTATTGAAAATTCCAACTATTATTAGCTTTATGAGTTTTTGCTTTAAATATATCGAACGGAAATAATAAATCAAAGAATCTAAACAAAAATTTTATTGGTATTTAAGTGGTGATCTATGAATTTTTCGTTATTGTGAAGTTTGCAGTTACCATTGTTAGTAGGTTGACCTCTCCGAATGTTTGTTAAGAATTGTGGTTGTAAGCTATATTAACCAATCGAGTCTAAATTCTATAAATTGAAATGGTGTACCACTGAATGTATTTTTTTTTTTACGCTAATGAAGTTAGACTTAACATGTTTTCGTAAAATTATTTCAAATTATCTTGTTTGTTTTCTTAATGTTTGGTGCATTTAAAATTAAAAATTGTTAATTAATCGATTTTTAGATTCATTTTGAAGCACTTTTCAATTAAAATAAAACAAAAGAAAAGAAAAAATTTCTAATCTGTATTCGTTACCTCAATCGATGTTGATAATTCAGGCAAGAGCAATGTGTTCTGATTTATTTTCAACGGATATTGACTTAATTTTGTTTTCTCAAAAAATAATTTTTCTGATAAATTATTTATATTAAATGTAATTATTTAATAAAAAAGTAACTAAATAAAATTTCTTTGTTGACCTAAGTAGGAATTGAATTTAAATTTTTTTTAAATTACTTGCTAATAATAATATTTCATTAAAACTATTACTAAAGGGTAGTCATTAAATCTTTTATTGATCTGAGAGTAGTTGTTTAACTATGTTTAAATTTAAAATCATTCGCTCAAGATCATTCGCTTAATTTAAATTAAGCGAATGAATTAAATGAAGCGAAAATCATTCGCTCAAAATCATTCGCTTAAATTTAAAATCATTCGCTCAAAATTCAGTATTTGTAAATAAGCTTTGCAGTAGTAATACTATAAATTTTAATAATTTTTAAAGAAAGTTAGATATTAAAGGTTTACAAAAATCGTCTAATTTGATTTATAATCAAATTTTAATTAAAATCGGATGATAAAGATTTTAGATAATAAAAGGATTTATTATAAATAATATGTTATACGTATGCAGTTTTTACTTTATAAACTTTAAGCATGATAGAATTCTAATCCCTAGAAATACAAGGTACATCAAATAGTTATATATAAACATGAAATAATTAAGCAACTATTTGGATTCACTTCTTAATATTTAACAAAATAGTTTTTATGTCAATATTCCTACTTCTTTTCCTTATTTGGGAATACCGAAATAAATTTGGAAATATATTACTATAAAACAAATTTGTAATTTTAATAGAATTATAAAAAACACGAATAATCTTTCTAGAACCTTCGTTATCTTTATTTAAAGACTTTTTATAACAGTATAAAGATAATGCATCTCTATATTTGGAACAAATTATGATTGATTATTATTGATTTCGGAATTATATAACTTTATTTATTATTGATTTTCTCTAACAATAATTTTGATGGATATATGCTTGAATTAAAGTATTGATAACAGCTGAAAATCATCGATTTCATTTATGAATCAACAAGTACGGAAAAAATAAAAAATAGCACAAGCAACATATGTGAATTCGACATAAATATGCAAACAGAAAAAAATTATTTTTGATTTAATAACTTCTGTTTAAACAAACATATTAATTGTCTTTCAATCAAGAATTTATTGAGTTTAAATCCTCATGGATAGCAGCAACTTTAAATTCCTGGAAATTAATTCTTTCTGACAATAGTCATAAAACATGTTCATGATCATTATAATCAAAATTTTCTACAATTCTTCGAAATTTAATTTGGAAAAGAAAATTATCAAGGAAATATAGAAATGAAATAATGAGCAAAAAGTTATTCCAGAAAGAAAACAACCTGACATCGTAAATATTAGAACCTTTATATAAAAACCGAATTTCATCATTGTAAAACATATTAACGGAATGAATAAATAATCAAGAAGCTTCAGTATTTATGACCTGTTATAAAAAAAAGCACTAAGAATTGCGAGGCAATATTTAACACGCAATATTATGAATAAGTTATTCATTAGCTTGATTTGAATGGGATTACTACGACCTAACGCTCAAATGAATGGCTGGAGCAGGTTCATGCAAAATAAGGTAATAAATCGCTGCGTAATACGATTCGTGTTAACGTAACATTTATCAGATCACGACGTCTTAAAATCCCCATTGAACTTTTTCTTCTTCTTCTTCTTCTCCTTAAGCAGATGCAGAAAAAATAAACAGCGGATGAATCAGCTCAGTGTTGTCTGCAGCACATTAATTCCAGAACACGAATGCTAGAAAAGCATTCCATTTAAATCTTGTTCATCTTTTGAAATGCGAACTTGGATCATAGATTCAGAGAAGCCATTCTATCGGGCCACCTCCTCTCACCCAAGGACACCCAAATCAAGTTTAAAAAAAAAATCTGCAAGGTTTTCGGAAGTTGTAGAAAATTAGCATATGACCCATTAGAGAATAGAAGTGTGTGAATGTTTTTGTAGAATAAAAACAATATTTTTATTTTTATTTAAATTAAAAATTCGAAGACAAAAGAGGAAAAAAAAGTTTTCAAGAAAAATTTTCACCAAATGAAAAAATTTACTGGAAGAATTGTGCTACAAAGAGGTTAACCTTTTACACTCGAAATCTGAATAACAAATTCGTTGACTACTGATTTTGTTCGGAGGAAAAATCCCTGGGTGCAAAAAACTAAACCAAAGGGAATGGTTTCCTCAAAACTTTCAAACATGTTTTTAATAAAGTTTTATACACACACCTTCTGTTCCATAAAACTATTGTAATGAACGCACAAGCACTCAGATTTTTATTTTCGAAATTTCACAACGTTTTCATTGTATGCTTCGCATGAAAAAGATAATGAAAACCAGCATTTGCGTATTAATCGCTTGTCACTAGCAACTTGATTTTACTTTATCTAAATGTCACATCATATACAGAGAATACATTTAAAAAAATACCGAAATCTATTCAATATTAACCTGAGCACTTAAAAATTCAAACAAAATATGTATTAAATTCTTTGGTTTTTAGTTACATTGACGTACCGTTGTAAAGCAACACTAGGGCTATTTTGGAATGGACTTTGTAATTTTGAACCTCAGTCAAATGACGAGGAAACTCCTGAGCTGCCCCCCTTTCCATCACACCAACGTGAGGACGTTTGGCCCAGACGAATTTAACGTACAACAAATCCCTTTACACGACGGTTCTTTAATGGAATCGGATCTCGATCCAGAAACCCTATGGCTCACGAGCAGACACTACCAGACCATCATGCTCCACAAACAGTAGTAAAGGCATTTCAATCTTCAAATTTAAATCTAGAGAGTAATCTTTGATTTTTTTGTAAAAGATTAATCACAGACGCAAGTCCTATATATGAAATCTATTGCTTTGTATTATATATATTTTTTAACTAAAATTTGTATATTTGGACGGGGTTTTTTCAATTGATTGACAGCAAAATTTAACATAGAATAGCAATTGCAGATATGCGATCATATGTATCAAATTTCATTTATTTACTATACTTTTCAGCAATCACGTTTGCGTGACTGAAAAGTACATTATGACGACATACAAACTATTTCGAAAATTAGCTACAAGTCTACATTTTAGATGCTACGCCTGCATAACAAATTTTTATCTGACTCTACGTTTAATAGTTATCACATTCATTTGTTATCGGACAGACAGGCAGACTTTCTCTGTATATATTTTATTCAAAAATTGAAAAATCTACACAATTGATAAAAAGGTTGCATATGAAAGTTCTTTCATCTAACTCAGTTAATGTGCTCATATAAAGGCAATGGTTATAGTTTTTGAAAGTGGGAAGGTCTGAAATATGGAAATCTCTTAAAATCTGAGGGCTTTTTTCTTACTTTTATAATCACATTACTCTCTTTAAAAAAGACAAAATTGCGAACTTGTTTTTCAAATATTTAGAAAAACTATTTAAAAGTATTTAAGAAACTTTTTGGAATATAGTGTTAAACTAGCAGTACCAGCACAGCGTTGCCCGTGGCACAGCATCCAAGAAGAAAAATGAGCTTAAGTCTAGCATGCACCCGATATGACATGGGCATGTTAAGCAACGTCAAACAAACATAAAAATATATTTAGAAATTATCAAAAATAACTACAAAACAATTTTTTATACCACATATTCAGAAATATTTAGACTGTTAAAAAGATAAAAATGTGATATGTCCATAGACAAAACACAGGTGATCATTTCGCTCACAGGAGATTTATTGTCTCTCCGCAATTCAGTTGCAACTCGATTTAAAGAAAGACGGTTATTTCGCTCATCAAAAAACTCTCCTTCCCTAAATGTGGGCATTATTTCTCTGATATTCACTAACCGAACGTTTCTTACCTCTTCCGGGGCAAGGTTGAAGTTTCTTTTTTGGATGGCATAATAAGTTTTGAATCCCTGTTTAAAATTTGATGTAAACAAATAAAATGTATCGCATATGTATACCATAGCTATTTTCACATGCGCAGGTTGAGGTTTTTGTGCATGCACAGATATGGGAAAAATTAAAAGTTTAAAAACTCCTCCTCCGATTATAAAATTCCTTTTTTTATTTTTATATGACTTTAATGTACTAAAACCTCCGAAAATAAATGCTCTACAAAATGGTATAAATAGCTCTAATATCCCACTACTATTTTTTGAGTTTTTGTGTTTCAAACACATTAACTTCTTCAGGAGACTTCAATTTACACTATGCAAAGATAAGTAAAAAATTATGTATTATATGGAATAACAAAAGATGATAGTTTAAAATTTACACAAAGTGCATGCAATATATTTTTTTCCAATCTGCTTTAATTGAATATATATATTTTTAAAGTGTTTACAAGTAAGTAGAGACCAGTCTATCATGCAGTTGAAGATTGAAAATTCTAAAAGATACAAATGCCAAAAATAGAAGGAAAGTAAAAACATCGTTAAAATGTAAAATGAGCAACACTTTCTAGTGCGGTACGTATCAAATTGCTGGACAGTAACTAGACGAACAATGAGAAATATTTTAATATCATCAAAATACTATTCACTGTATTTATTTTATCCCCTTGACATTGAAAGAAACTTCTTGACATTGTAGAATATTCCATGAAGTCCAAAAATATGGAGCCGTTAAATTTTTGCTGTAAAGAAACACATCCTTTGGAGGATCTCTTGTTATAAACAAAGTAATTGCACTGACAGTAAAACCCATCACTTTCGTTCGAAATCTATGTCCTGCATTCTAACCAAAATGATACATCACTGCTTAACGAGGCAATGATTCCCTAAAACAATGGGTTGACAACATCACTTGACTACTTCGACTTGGCTAAAATTGTATCCAAGGTATGAACAAAGGGATTCTAATGGCAGAAACAGAGATGCCAAGGATAGTTAATGCGAAGTTTTCAATAAAATAAAGTGATCATTGTATTTTGAGTTATATTACTAGCAAAATTTATTTTTGTTTATTTTATTATTTATTGAATTGAAGGTTGAGGTATTTATAGCAAAATTTTAGGAAATCAAAATGAAAAATATAGCTCTCATGAACGTAGTTCAATGGGAAATAATAACCAGACAAAACTATGTCAGGGAGACGATTTTAGATCCCAAATTGAAAATTTTTAACACATTAAGGACCACTCACGAGTTTTCCCGTGTTTCCATTTCCATCTGTTGCGGGCCGCTCACGAGTTTTCTCGTTTTTCTCGTTCGTATGAGGATTTTAGAAAGTGCAAGTTTGGCCCAGGCGTGTGTCTTACAGATTTCTATGCTATCCTTAATGTGTTAATACGAGATTATCTTTAAAACAATGATTTGACTGGCTAAATCGATATTCCATTTTCTTATCTCCGTGGTGATTTTAACATAAACTGTGCAATACTCTAAAAAGATTTTTTAATTCACTTCTTTTCCTTTTCAAATTGAAAAAGGCAGGATTATTCGATGTTGATAGTTTAATAAGTGGATTCTTCTACAGAACTGGGTTTCTAATTGAATGCAATCAACTAGCGATTGAACAAACAGGATATGCAGTTAGATGCCAATTACTAGCCTTATATATATATATATATATATATATCAGTTTCGATAGCGTCCATTGCACAATTGTATCCTTTTTTTCGAATGGAATAAGAGTAACTTAATCAATTCTGGAGGTCTAATTAACGAATTAATTGTAGATGTTTTTTTTAACTAAATATAGTTTGAAAACCAAACGATAGATTAATTTTGGATTCATTAATGCACACTTTACATATGTAGTGTTATTATTTGCTAAGGAAAATTAAATGAAATCTAATCAATCATACAATGGAATATTTAAGGAAAATGGAAGTACATTCGTACTGTAGAGATTATTATTTACTATAGAGATAGATGTATAGAGGGGTCTTGAGACAAGCAGGTTCCAGAATATTTGTCGACACTCAGTAGAAAAATGGTATTGCAAATGAGGATTTCTAAAAATGAATAGAACGAGCTTATCACAGAAATCTGCTGTCCGAAAACAGGTTCGACAACGCTAAGAGCCTATTTCCTTAATTCACCCAGTCTTTGAGAAAATTGTACATAATAACATGCAATAAGTTACGAATTTCAGCACTACAAAAGAAAGGCATGTTCTTCCAACGGATAACGAGATTACACTGCAAATCTAAACAGCAGGTTTAAGCATTTCCTCCTTCTACAAATTAAAAAAAAACATTAAGTCGGAAAACACGTAACTCAAGCTGCACGGTCTGGCCGGAAAAACAACCCAACACCCCTTCGAATGCTCGACATTTTTTTCTTCACCCCACTTCCCCACAGCGCTTTTTACTCACGATAACATATCACGAGTTCATTTGCATTTCTAACGGCAAGAAAGAATGCCACCGACCTTGGCAAATCCCTTTCCTCTCCCCGTGCGCGCACCCCGTCACCAGAAAGCGTGTCTCTTGACACCTCTTCTGTCTGTCACATAAAAACAAGACCATTTCCTAAGTTGCAAGAACACCTTTCCTCGAAAATACGTTTCGTCACTGTCAGCCCCTTCTGGAATGCCTCAGTAAGACAGTTCCTCTGTCTCAACTTAGACGATGACAATGGCATTCCTTTGTGGTACTATCTGCGTGTTTTCGCAGCAGACAGCATTTCCGCGGAGCTACGAGATAAGGAAGGGATCTTCTGAAAGGAATGCGAGGATCGACTCCGTCAGGGTTTGATTTGGTATCACATAGTCTACGTAAGGGACATAGTTATGCATGTAGTATTTAATACATTTAGACAATAATACGCCATTAGGTTAAGATTACAAATCTGGATTTTCAAGCAAATATGTGAATGCGTGTTAAAACGAATATGAAACTATATTTACCTTAAAACAAAGTTTGCCAATTTCATTTAATTACGATTCAATTACTATGAATGGGGTTTTAATTTAACGAAAGCCCTTTATTTATAATTCAGTGCCATAAACAAAATTATCGGGAAGGAGATTCGTGAGACAAAAATAAAGCTTTCCAAACAAGTAAAAATTGTATAAAATTTCAATAATAATAATAAAAGCTATCTAAGTTTAAAATAGTTTTTAACTAAAACAGTATTTGTCCATTTAGTATTATTAGTACCTATTTGTACAATTAGATAATTATTTGTAATTTAAAATTAACAGATTAATTAACAATTTATTAAAAACAGTAAAAAAGAAAGTAGCCTAACTTAGAACAGATAATAATAGGCAAACACTACAGTCATCAGATATTGCTCTTCTTCCGTTTCAAGTTCCTGATATAGCTAAAGTTTAAAGTTCATGTTCCAATTTAAAATCGCATATCATCCAAAATCCCATAACCTGCCACAAGCACTGATACACAAATAATTTAACAGCAGGCATGGTGATTCGAACATAGTACTTAGGGTACTTTGTTCGAATCACCATGGCACTTAAGGTAGTAGGTATTAACTAAGATATTACTTCTCCACATTTTAATTAAAAAATTTCTTTAAGTAAATTTGGAGTACATTACTATACAATTTTCTTATGACTTCAGAAGTGAAACAAAATAACGCTTATATATTTAGACAATTTTTTACAACTACATTTTAACAGATTATTAAAAACATTCTTAAATTTTACAGCAATATTTTTGATTGTTTTAATGACTAGATTTATTATCATATTCTTTAAAGCGATATTAAACAAATTTTTTGTTTGAAATTATTGTTATTCTATAATCTAAAAATAATATATAGACAAATGAAGTCTAAAAAATTATCATACCTTGATCTTTGGAACTAAGTTCGAATCACCAAAAAAAAATATTTATTTTTTCATTTTTCATAATAAGCAATATAAGTGAAATATCTATTAACAAATTGAATAACGTTATTACTACAATTTACCACATCTCAGCATTTTATTCCATTTATAATAAAATACTTACTTTCTTACTTCTCACCCCACACACACAATCAGAGAAACACTTTTAACACCTTTATAGAAGATCATTTTTGTGCAATTCTTACTGTCAGACAATGCACATGCTATAATTGCTCCCAAACTAGAAATGTTCTTTGGTGATAATCTCAGAGTAGAAGACAAAATATATAGGGATCCTAAATTTTAATGGCGATTCATCAATTTAATTGGGTTTGTTGTTACCTATTTTACACTGAGCGTTATTTGTTACCTTTGGGAAATTACTAACATTTATTTTTTTAAAAAATTATTCGTTAATAAAATTAGGATTTCCTGAAATGATTTCCTGATGTAATTAAGTCTTAAAAATTAATTGTAACTAAACAATTATTAATTTAAATCAAAAATTAGACTTTTAAATAAACGATTTAAACTTCAGGAATTCTCTATGTTCTCAATCGGCTTCTAAAACATAGAAAATAAAACCATTCATTTCTTGAATGGCTGGTATTTAAGATATTTAATTCAAAGCCAAATAAAAATTATACATCAAACTTATATTTGTTTTAATTTTCTGAATTACGTCGATTTTAAATAACATTTTGAAAAAAATCAAAGCTAATGAAAGCATCGCACTACTAGATTGAGCTAAAACTCTCCACCAATGATTTTGTTCAGCGCGTTTTTTTAACAAAATTCTCATCTTTTGGAATGGAACCAAAATTCCAGAGGACTAGTGAGAATGTTTCCCTTCGATTTTTGTCGTAAATTTAGCCAATGATTGTTCTCCTTCTGAATACATCGTGAAAATTTGGAAGGAAAATGGAAAATCCTTGAACACAGGAAAATCGTAAACAGAATTACTCCCTTCCGCTCGTGACTCGATACATCAGATACTGAATTTTGTATTATAATAAATAAAACCATGTATAAAACTTGGATATTTTTTCATTTATTAGACAAATTTCTTATGTAGACCTACAATTTTTCTTTTAGGAATTTATATGAAATACAATTAATCTCAAATTATTGGGTTTATTGAGTAATGTCTTTCACAAGCATACGGATATATAGATACAAAAATCATTATGGATTTATTTACAAGGTCTCAGAGTAGTAAATAGATTTAGTTAAAAAAAGTAATATGTATCTGATGATAATTTCATGAACCAAATATCCATCTAGCTCTTCGCTTTTGAACTATCTTGTTCACAGATAAGCAGACATAATCCTACAATTGGCCGGGATAGCCCGTTGTTAGGACGTTGGATTCACATTCCTTGGGCTGCGAGTTGGAACCTGCCAGCCGAAGACTCTCAATGTGTATGATGGCTGACGTACGTTAAATCTGTCGTGGTCACAAAGTCATCTATGCCGAAAGTAATGCCACTGAAAAATATTGGGTCAGAGGTTATTGTTCTCTGTTACAGATATAAATTACGATCTGTGGGTGGATGAATGAATGAATTAAATGCATGAATGAAGTCTGCGTCGTAAAAAGGGTTTGTGACATGGGTGAGCTAAAAGTCAGAGTTATGCTCTCGTGTACTCAGGAGTCCATACCCTTAGAAGCGGATTTTTATGCAAGAGAAGCAACTAAAAAAGAGACGACTGATTATTATTTTAGTCCAACTGCAACTCAGCTGCGAACTGAAATAAATAAAAAAATAATTGAGAAGTGTCAGGTTCGTTGGGAAGCCTCCAATAAAGGTGTTTGGACTAAAAAATTTATTCAAACAGTGCATCTTAAAAGGCTTCATGGGGACTTTTTCATAAACCAAATCATAACTGGTCATGGGGTTTTTAATGCTCACCAAGCTAGATTATTTGGAAATTCTGATAAGTGCAGATGTGGCAAATCTTCTGGAACCATTCAACATATTATACAGGAAGGTGATTTATGGGAAAATTCCCGCTCAATATGGCAATTAGGCTGGAGAAATTTGGACATCAAATTGCTATTAAAATTACCTCTCTTTAGGGCATGTGCTTCCGAAATTATCAATAATCTTATGCAGTTGGAATCCGTGGAGCACGATTGAAATTACTCTTTGCATTGACATTAGTTTTCTTACGTCTATATATCTTTGTATATATGTTATTTGCTTTTGGGTCACCAAGAGCTTACTTTGTATATAGCTGTCTTATACTTCTTCTTTTTAACGGCATTTTCTTAGTTATACCTTTTTCTTTTAATAACATTTTCTTAGTTAACGTTGTTTAAATATTTTTGTTCCTCTAATAACTGTTGAAATGTTTGATAATTATTATACTTAGAGACAAGGTGACAATTTTTGAGAATTTAAATTCGTATCTTTTTCCGATCTGGTTCTTTGAATTAAGTTTTATGAAAATTAAGATGATTAACCTGCACTTCCGTGCTCGGTGGGGGTGGCTTTGCGGCGGCTCATCGTTATATCCGAATGGCTTCGGCCGGGACGGAGTATACTTATGCCATACCCTCAGAAGCTACTTCACCCCTTCTCCCTTTGTAAAGCGGAACAAGAGAACAACAACAATCCTACAATTATGTTTTCCGAACTCAGACAGATAAAAACGTGTGGATTCACCAAAATCTGAGTGGCCGATTAGAATACGTTCCCTTCATATATGAGAAATTAAAAAAAAAACGTTTAAGTGCAAAATAAACAGACTGTTATTAATTTTTAAAAATTCAAATATAAAAAAATGTATCTTAATAAATTAAACTTTCAGAGAACAAACATTCATCGCAGTAGGTTTATTTTCCTACCATTCACACCAAAAGATTTTATACTGAAATGTGCCTTATTACTCAGCACACTATTTTTAAAAAAGAAGAAGAAGAAGTTAAAAAAATGAACGAATGGCACGTAAATAATCCTTTCAAACCTTCACTAACCTTTTGAATTCAATAAAACCGCGCACCTAAAGTAAATATTTCCACTAAGACGATTTTGAAACGCGATCAGCTTATAGACGTTTGGGTAAATAATCCTTTTCATAAGTCTATAGAGCTAGTATTCTTTAGAAACCCGCACTTTTCCCGTAAAAAAAGAACGATTACATTCTTACCGGAGACCACCCTGTCTAGCATTCAGACCCTTTCCTAGAAGATAAAGAAACTTGCATTCCACCGACTTTGCTACTTTTTTTATCTTTATTTTTAAATATTCCTTTCTCAAAAAAAGATTCTTCTACGTATCTTTGTGAGTGCCGAGAATTTAGGGGAGTGGAACGTTGACTGACTTTTTTCCCCCTTTCCTTTAGTATTTTTTACAAGGTTTATTAAACTATTGTGCTACACCACTTTCATTTCTTTTCACCTCTCTTCTTTTGTGTTAAAGACCGCAGCGGTTTCGGAAGAGCAGTATCTTTCACGGGGCCTTTTCTAAGCACTCTTCTAGTGCATAAAGACCGGTGGATTAAACATTAATTTCGATATTATAAATATTTTGAAAAGCTCGTTAAAAAACTTTCGCAGGAGCAAAACAAATATCAGCGAAAAGCCGGGGTTTTATTTTATTTATTTATTATTTTGAATGACTATAAAAATGACTTGTGCAATAGTATGCTCTGAAATCAATAAAAAATATTTAATCTTTTTTTTTATTTTGTAAATAATTATCTGATGAAAATTTTTTAAAGCATTTTCGTTCTAGGCATATAATTACAAAAGTGACTATATGCTAAATTTGAGAGCCCAAAGTCTAACAAGTTTCTTTATGGAACCGAGTGAAAAGAATTTAGAAGAGTGGAACGTTGACTGACTTCCCCCCTTTCCTTTAGTATTTTTTACAAAGTTTATTAAACTACTGAGCAGCACAACTTTCATTTCTTTCCATCTCTCTTCTTTTGTGTTAAAGACCGCTGCGGGTTTTAGAAGAGTATGCCCTTCATCTGTCTTTTTTTTAAATACTTCTCTAATACATTCAGACCTATAAATTAAATATTAATTTCAATATTAAAAATATTTTGAAAAATTTATGCGGAAACAAAATTAGCATCAGTGAAAAGCTTTTTTTCTTCTTTATTCATTTTGAATGGCTGTAAAAATGGCTCTTACACAATAATACGATCAGGTCAGTAAAGAAAAAATTATAATTTGTAATCAACAATTTATTCAAAATATTTAAAATCTTTTTCACATTGGGTACTTATTACTCATGAAGTAACTGTGTGCCAAGTTTAAGAGTCCTAAGTCTAACAGTCTCTCTACGGAACGTTTTGAACGATATGCCATATGAAAGATACC
>JAOUZG010030537.1:2361911-2377153 GCA_026289955.1 Argiope argentata | reverse complement strand
AGTCTCTCTACGGAACGTTTTGAACGATATGCCATATGAAAGATACCGATGCGATTTGAACGATATGCCTTATGAAAGATATCGATGCAATTTGAAGGATATGCCATAGAATCGATACCGATGTGATTTGAACGATATGCCATATGAACGATACCGATGCGATTTGAACGATATACCATATGAACGATACCGATGCGATTTGAACGATATGCCATATGAAAGATACCGTTTTAATTTTAACGATATGCCATAGAAATGATAACGACGCGATTTGCATGATATGCCATATAAATGATGATGCGATTAAAACGATGTGCCTTATGAACGACACCGATGCGATTTGAACGATATGCCATATAAACGATACTGATGCTATTTGAATGATGCCGATGTAATTTAAACGATATGCCATACAAACGATACCGATGCGATTTGAACGATATGCCATATGAACGATATTTGAATGATATTCACCATACATGCAATAATTTATAGATTGTATGCCATCTTTTTATTCTGAGAGGAATAATCAAATTAGCAAAAGCAGTAATTAGTAGTTTTACAAAATTAGGAACTTTACTACAATGAATAATATCCTTGAATTTCGACGCTATACTAATCTGAATAAAAGGAGAAACATTATCATCCGTCCTACTTTGAATGAATCATTATATAACACCGTTGGCCTCGATTTTTCTTAACATACAAATACGTCGTAATCTGCCACTTGCAAGAAGCTAATTTTATAAATGGTGGTTCAATGGTCATTGCAGGATGTTTCTATCATCCCCGATGCCGACCACATATGTTTTTTTTTCCCTTTCGGAAGATCAGAAGGGCACGAGTTAATATTCATTTTACCAGCTCGGAGTGTTCAAAAGTGCCATAAATCGCTCAAACTTTGAAAGGCCGTTGAAGGATGGGGTGCTTTGATGAGGAAACGGCAAGCAGAACCGATTCCTTAAAAAGCTTCTTTAATCGGTGACATGCTGTCTACCACGTGCGCAGATGGGGATGAAGGCTACGACGTTTGGATTAGAATCACGTACGCGCGCTTTTCAATCACAGCAAAGGTTATTGCATTACTGCAAGAAGACGAATCTTGCTCCAAGCGACTTCAGTCAAAGTATGGAGGAATTTGGATTTCTTCAACAAAGTTGCAATGAGAGAGTGGGCAAAGGCTTTGCCATGAACGTCTGTGGTATGCATGTTATCGTTCAAATCTCAGAAGCACGATCAAATTTTTGTCATTCTGTCCTATATACTTATCCGAGAAAACATGATGCAATAATTAATTTGTCAGTCTAACCGAAAAGATGTAAAGTTGCCAAACATATTTGCAACTAAATGGTTTTGCGGCTAAAAGTAAAAAATAATACTCATACGTTTTGATTTCTTTAATTCTTTTGATGCTCTTTTAAATTGTCTTTTCAAAATATCAATGATTTTAAATCGAATGATGTAACAAGAAAAAAAAAACTCATATTTGATAAGTTAAATCTTAAACCAATGCAATCAAGGAATGAAAAACAATACTGACAATTTATTTGCTATCTCAATAAAACTTCTATTCAAAAAAACTCATGACATTTTACTATGTGTAAATCATGATGTGTAGTGCGTTTAAAAGTGTCATAAACACAATGCGTTTCAAAAGAATTACAAAAGTTACATCGTTGAAATATTCTATGTGCTAGACTGCAAGCATACTTCATGAGGATATGCAAGCAAATGACTTTTTCTAGAAAACTTTTAAAGCTTTTTAAGTTTTATGAGTTTCAAAATAAACTGCACTTTTATGTAAAGATAGATTAATATTTTGCCCTTGAAATATTCAAAAAGAAATCAGCTGTAATTTTTTTATTTAGCTTCAAAAATTTTATGGTCACTGGCACAAAGGCCATTCATTTAAATGTAAGCTGAAATTTTTACTAAACAAATAATTATAAGGTTCTTTAAACATAATTACTGGGCTTTACTTCCCCTTCTAGGGACGGGATAGTCCGGTTGGTAGGCGTTGGATTCGCATCCTTTGGCCATCGAATTCTATCTATATACTTATAATAAAGTTCATTGAGTGTGTGGGGGGGCGTACGGTAAATCTGTTGTGGTCTCAAAATCCTCCATGACGAGAGTAATACCATAGGGAGTACTGGATCAAAACTGATCGTTCTCTGTTTCAGATCTAAATTACGATCTGTGGATAAATGAATAAAATGCATGAATGAAGTCCAACCCGTAAAAAGGATTTATAACGTGTGTGAACTAGAAGTCAGACTTCTGCCCTCGGGTGCTCAGGGGTCCATATCCTCAGAAGCTACTGCATCTTTCCTTCCGCTTTAAAGCGGAATACGAGAACAACAATAACAACTTCTCATTCTAAATAGCAGTTAAACACATTTGAACAATTTCAATTTTTTTTTATGTCTCTTATGTTTACCCTTTTATATACTGCTTTATGCGAAAAATTTTCAATGAATCTTTAACGCATCTTCATCGCTTCTTGTTATTCCCCACATGCTTAAATCGCTTATCTATTCTTAAAGCATGTATTCATGCTTGCCATAAATTCCCAGTAAATTTCCTTTTAAAACCCTATTAGTAATCTATTACGATGTTACTCTACAAGAGTTGTAATCAACATTTATGAGGCTTGATTATTATTTATTATTTATGATCACTTAGTGCATCCTCAAAACACAATTATCATTATCATGGATAATATTCTAAAATAAAAATATGATTTTATTTTCCTATTTTAAGTTCCCCAATAATCTTAAACCTTGATATCAAAATACATATATAAGCAAAATATTTAAAATGTTTCTCATTTTTTTCTTCAAATTTTTCCTAACTATCGACCTCTATGTGTTATAAAAACACATTATCAGCATTATCCCAGTCCGTCTGTCAGTCCATTTGTCCTTAAGTCTGTGACAAAGCTAAACGCTTTAGCTAAGCGAATGAAACGTAATAAATGATTCATACTCTAAATTTGTAGTCTTCTATAAAATTTTAGGCGAAATCCATTCAAAAGAAGTCTGTCTATTCAGCCATCCGAATATAAATAAGCACGATAATTACTACATAAAGAGCTAGATGGATAAAATTTGGAACATAGATTTAACATCTTAAGTGCAAGATATCTATAAAATTTCATCAAAGGCTTTACTTTTATACTTTTTTTTATTTTGATCTGTACTTTCATAAGCATGTAAGTGCGATAACTCAGAAACTCAAGAATTTGAATCATTAAACCTAATAAATGATTTTGCGATAATTTTAATTCTTTGTTAACTTTTATTTCAATCGGTACAAAAAACTCATCTAAGACAAAAATTCCACTTTTCATGTACTATTATTAACTGCATGGTAGAAATCAATCACCAAAACAAATCAATAAGGATCATAGGATAGATTAAATAAAATTCACGCAAACGATTAATATTTTATAATTATTGTTCGTCAACGCTTGCATGGCGTTTGCGTCCATAAAAAAAGTTCCCTACTAAAGGGATAAGACCTTTAGTAGGAAATATGCGAGAAGGTTTTACGGAGACCACTCCTCACACTTCTTCTTAAGATGTAATTGCGTGCTTGACAATCTAAATATTCAAATAAGTACACGATTGTTTCAAAATTCCGGCTAAGAAATATGACAAGGGTAATTAATGACTTTTTTCTTACTGACAAAAGGCAGGTCTAAATGCAACTGCAAACGCCATCTACTTCATGGAAACTATTTCAAGTGTGAAAAGAAACACTCCGGATCACCCCCGTCTCATGCGGACGAATCATTTAAATGTAGTTAACGGTAAACCGACCCACACAGTGAAAGGCCTTTTTCATCGGAGCAGTCATTCACAAAAAGTAATTTGAATAAAACACGATTTCTTAATGAGTCATTCCAGTTCATAAAAATGATCGCTTTATGAGACGCTTGATGGCAAAAGCCGAAGCGGATACGATGTAGGTTGTCGTCAAACAGCGAATAATGAGACGCTGTTGAGGTAATTACGAGGTTTTAACTTTTCATTACGTGGCCATCCACACTAAATGGGAATGAGTCAGAATTATTCAACCTTGGTGGTCTGTGGACAAATTTATTCTGCCAATTCCCAACTGTTAGTGGTTATCTCCAATCTGTCTGATGATCCATCAATTAAAGTCAATAAGTCTAATAAGTTACTTTAGATTACACTAAGTACTACGAAGGAAAACGATTGAATTATCAATACCGGTGATAAATTAATTTGGGCAGTTAGATGAATAAGGAGTTAGATTGTTGAAATTATACAGAAACTACTACTAGATTAATTCGGTTTGGTTTTTTCTTAGCTGGTTTGTATGCTGTAGGATTCACGGAATGCTTGAGCTCTGCGGTTTTTATTATCCATACATTACTATTGTTTGGAAAGAATTGCATAGCAATTGAAGCACTTAAGAAATATAGAGCGCCTTCAAAAATATAAATGAATGCATTTTTGGAATTATGTTCGTGTGTATGCATTTCATTCTAAATTGATATTGTGGTCTTACGGCGAACATGTTTTGTGGTTGCCTTGTGGTCCCTGAAATCAAAATTAAGATCCGCATCAGATTTAAGAAGAAATCGGAATGAAATACTTAATCAGGGACTTATCTTTCAATATACAAGGAAGTTACATCAAAATTCGGACCATATGATGGAAATTAGCGAGAAAGTGGAAAACAGAATAAGTACTTTTTCATCAGAATTTGTATTATACGACATATAACATCACTTGACGATCGTGACTAATAATCAGAAGCGGCTCCTATTTTTCTTTTCATACATTGGCCGCGATGGAAGTCATCTTTTGTAGGAAGCAAGGTTATATCAAATATTTTCTGTTGCTCAGTTGGCAACAACTGTAAATAGTTAGTTGGGTTTTATGAAGAATGAAGTGATGTGTTTTGATACTTTCAGTCTAATTTGATACCGATAAACACAGGCATTTTGGTGTCAAAACCCGGGAACGGACCAGGCACCTTTAGATGCTCGAACAATCTTTTACAGCACATCAATTCCAAAAATGTTTCTGTCAGTATCCAATTTAACCCCTAAGACTCACATAATATTTTTAAAAGAAGCGTTTTCTTGTTTCTCATCTCTAGCAAAATCTTAGAATTTGTACTCCATTTGGCAAATGGTAGGCTTATATGTGACGTAGGGTCTTCATTTCTTGATATAATATTCTGGTTATTACAGTAGGGCTGTGGGAATCGTTGTTGAACGGCTAAGTAGATTGATTTTTGACCATCATTTGCCGGTCATATTTTTTTAAATATTTCATTTTATAAAGTGACCGATGTTCTTCTTCTGCCTATTTATATGATTTAGTACAAGAACATTATTTGAAGGGCACAAAATATTTGATCACTACTGGTAAAATTATTTGACTAGCGTCGTAACATGTACTGGTGACTGCACAAGAATAAAATATTAAACTTTGTTTTAAAAAATTCTGCAAAATAATAGAATACTAATTATGCTCATATATTCTTATAGGATAAGTCTGAAAACCAAGTTATTTTTCAATCAATTTATACAAAATTCTGTGACGAAAATTGTGTTATAAAAGCATTAAAATTTAATCTTCAGATTTTAATTCTCATATTTGAAAGTGTGATAAGCACCAGATATAATTTGTAGGGGCTTCATTCATATAGAAGCCTTAATATACAAATTCGTTTAAAACTTTAGAAAACAGAACAATTTTTAAAAATTTAGCATCATTGTGAAAAATTATTAAAGTGAAGAGATGACTTGGGAAAAAAAGAAATTAAAACCTCTTTAATTAACATATCTAACTCTCAAATTCATGGAATTAAAAATTGAATAAAAATGGGCTAATAAAGGAGGACATTTTTTAAACGCTTTTGGCGATTTCGGCCCAGTCACTCTATACAAAGGATCCAATTTAAACTTCAAGTGCGTCCCATCAACTTAATTTAGAATTTGATTGTGCACGTAACGAGAGAGAGAAAAAGCGGGATTCCCATTTATAGCTTAAGACATTATCAATAAGACATGAGATGGCAGAGTTTACGACTTTTGTGAGACGTTGAGATCAAGTGAATTGATTTCATTACATACATTGTTAGTTGTGCAAAATACACTTTTTAGACGGGCATCTTACTGAGTTTAGTTTATTCATATAAACGTCCTATTACACGAAGGAAATTTTGGGATAGATTTCGTAATTTCAAACCAAAATCAGATACGAGGACGACACCTGATCTGGCACCACAATCAGATGACGAGGACGACACCTGATCTCTTACGAGCCGAGGCCTTGAAACCGGGGTCTTCGTCACCTTACCGAGATATAATGATATTTCAGTTTCCAATCAGAATAATATTAATTCCACGAAAACTGCGGTTCAATTTAAACGACTACTCTTCTAACCTATATAAATAATAGATGCAAAGTATATATTAAAAACTTATTGAATTATTCAGTATTTACAAGTAGCGAATTATTTTTAAGTAAGCTATTAAAAAACATTTATTCTTATGCGCAATGAAATTTGAATTAGAAATTGAAATCCTCCGATTTCAGAGGTAAATTAGCAACTAAGATAGAAAAAAAAACCCATCAGTCGTTTTATTTAGTTTTCCTTATCAAAAACAAATAGGCAACATTGAATATCTAATCAACTCGCTCAATTAAATTTAGTGCATCAGTTTCCAGAAGAAAAATACTACCAACAATGAGAAACAACTAAGAAATGTAATTCAGAAACAAAAACAAATGACATTAAATCTGTCAGCTGTGAGAGTTTTAAACAGCTCAGGGGGATCTGAGACACACAAGGAATTCGAGTCGGTTGTAAAGAACTCGAAGGCATTTATCCGGTGAAAAAAAAAGCATTTTACAAACAAATAAAACTCGAAAAACAAAAGCCACATGTGATCTTTCGTTAACGTGTTTAGAGTTATTTTTCCAACGAGAGAAGAAGAAAAAATGCACAAACAGACATATGGCGAGCAACACTCAACAAGAAAGAACTGTATGCTTGAGCAAAAAAGTTAAACAAAGAGCACCGCCGCATCGTTGAAAGAGAAAAAAAATCATTTTTTAGTCTACAAAAAAACCAGAGTACAGAACGATATCTGCAATTTACGATGCAAAGAGAAAAAAATTTAAACAAGAAAAGCCTTTACATGTGATGCACTACAACGATGAAATGCTTGTTGTCACTTAGTTGCCAAATTTAAAACAGAAATGTTGCAATATGAAATGCTTGCGACGTCCAAGATTTGGCTCAGTATAATCTCTGTTTATTACCAAGTAAGTTTTCCGTTGGGGTATGATTTTTAAGACGACGAAAACATGCTCTAAAAACGCTATTTTTAAGATGAGATGTTTGATCTGTGTGAATTTGAAGTAATATTACAACTGCAAGGCGTAATATGCTATTTGATCATAGACAAGATTCAGAATAAATATTGAAATAAAGATGCTACCTAAAAAAAGTCGTTTTCCAAAAAAATGACATTTTTTTTATTTCTCATTCACCGTTATACTCTGTTTTTGTTGTTGTTATTTTGTCTTACAGAGAAAAGCTAATATAGAAATTAACTTTTGTGTAAGTTTGCATAAAAGGTTTGCGTCTCCACAACGTACCATACATATTGGCAGCTTGAAATCAGTTGAACCATTGTTAATTTTTAAGTAATAAAGACAAGAAATTTCGACACTGACATTATTGTATTGAAAAAATTAGTTGCGCGGAATTTAGAGATCAACAAATATTTATATAAGGTTAAATAAAAAATGTTTCAGTAATTTTTGAAATAAACTTCTATTAAATTGAGTGGTAATAAATTTCAACAAAAGTAAAAGTAAAAAAGACTTAAAATTGAAAACTAGGATAACAAGATGTAAAATCAAGTTAATATATTTTATATAAAACTGATTGTTAACTTCATTTTTCCTCCACAAAATATAACTACCTTTATTTTTTAACATTGATCATCACTACTAGTTTCTTAAAGTAGATCCTTATTTTATACATTATTTCAGATCAACATTCGCAATAAACTAGTCACCTTTGAAGACCATCTGGTTCCCACAGATTATTGACTTTTTAAATTGTTAAATACTAACGCAGCATGTATATTTATTTTTTAAAAAATTTCACTTTGTTATCAGATAAGACCAAAAAACTTGATGATAAATAATAATAACCTTAATAAATGTAAATAAATTATTACATGGGCCTATTAAAAAGCGAATACACTATGAACTGGAAGAAAAAATGAAAACTTACCTCGAAATTAATGTTCAAAGAAAGCAATTTTTTAAATCTTAATTTTAACGCAGGCTAAAACGCATGTTTGAATGTTTTGATGGATGAATTAGAATTTCATAACATGAAAAATTATACATAATTTTAAAGCAAATTTTTTATTACATTAAAAAATTACAATAAATAAAGAAAACTTAGTACAGAAATATAGCAGATGTCATTAAAAAGGTTATTTCTTGAGTTTAAAAGATAATGAAAGAAACATTTCTATGAGATAATAGTTTTGAAAGATATGATCATCAATTTCTAGAGATAGTCATAGCGATTACCTTTGGGCCTATTTTAATGCA
The DNA here is from genome assembly GCA_026289955.1 of Argiope argentata. Taxonomy (NCBI): domain Eukaryota; kingdom Metazoa; phylum Arthropoda; class Arachnida; order Araneae; family Araneidae; genus Argiope; species Argiope argentata. The sequence goes on along the minus strand of JAOUZG010030537.1, from coordinate 2,368,526 downwards.
AAATTAGATTTTGAAGCCTATTTCATCATCTTTCATATCTTATTTCCTCTAAGTGAATAAAATTTTTGGTGAACTCTAGTCAGAGCATGTCTGATAATATTTTTCAGCTTCATTAATTAGAGAAACTAAATTAGATGCAACCGCAAAAACACTAAAAGGAAAAGTTTGCACAGCGATTTGTTTACACCTAACTGTTGCTATCCGACAATTCCCAATAAAAGTCGCTTCTGTGCAACATATATTAATATTTTACCTAAATCTATTACAGGCCACACATGGCGTTTCTTTTTTCAAATTAGTAAAACATAACAGAGCGTCTACTAATCTGTTACTCACTGTTTTTGAGATAAAATTGTGAAAAATGATACAGTGAGAAAATTCCAGCAATACATGTTCCATGTTTGAAAAATGACACTTCAATCTGAAAGGAAAATGAAACATTTCTGAAGGGGGGGGGGGTATAAAGCTGACCCATTTCCGTCACCCACTCCTACCCAGATGCCTGCAAGTTTTGGTGTATCTAGCAGAAGTGCATGACACCGATTGGAAAATGATTTACTATTACATGCGTACGGAATGTAAACGCGTAACAGGAGTATGGGAAAAGCAATCTATAATTTTTATTTTACGACAGAATCGCGTCCAACTTCCCACCACCAGTGCTAAGAAACTGAAAAATGGATGAATAACAAGACAGCTGGAAAAGTTGAGGGAAATAGAGAAAAAAATCGAGGAGCATGTAATCTCCCATTCAAAACAAGATCACTTTAGATATAAAAAAATCCGTTTCCCGGTTCTAGAAATATTATGTCAATCAACGATCTAGATACACGATGTATAAATAGCTGAAAATATGATCTCAATTTATTAAATACATCTTTTAGATGCAGTTGTCAAAGAAGTTTTAATAAATACCTAATGATACATAAAAAGAGAATTATCTAAAAAATTTAAATATATTATTTTTTTTATCATGTCAGAAAACGTTTTTTGGGGGGAGATGAGGTTTTCGGCTTCAACAAAAATACGTAGTCAAAACATATAAATTTTATTATCTGCACGATCATCTAAAAAAATCAGCTTTTAATAACGATTTGCCATTGCATTTACAAAAGCTCTAATTAAAAAAACAAGTAAATGACTACGGCTAATAAAACCTAGAGAAATGTCATTTTCAGCGCGTGATTATATGAAATGAAATAAATAGGAAATGTGATATTTTTTTAACAATAAATACGAGACAAAGTTTTTTATGATCGTTGGCAATACTAAAGTGACTCATTCAAGGAAACCATTAAAATGAATAAAAAATATGATTCAACTTGCACGAGCACGTGGTGCTTGGCCATACAAGAAATTGTGTTCTGACATGATACATTGAAATATGCATAGCAGATTTCATTTTAATCTTTTATTTTAATTCTATTCAGTATAATTAAGAATATTTCCAATTTGACTGTGTAAGTCTTATGTCTTAACGATACTTCTATTTCTAAGTAAAAAAGCTCAAATTTAAAATCGGAGCGAATGAAATGCAACTTTGCGTTTTTTTAAATCATCAATCAATTGTAACGCCATCTTTGCAACGTAATTTTTAATCTTACTTCTCGTAAAACCCGATTCTTTATAGAAAATAATCTTACATGACTTTATTTAAACAGACAGCCTTTTCTATGAAGGGACCAAGTTGCACAAAACTATTCGGGACCCTAAATTGTTTTAAAGTAGAAAAAAGAATTATAAACACAAACATATATTACTACTGCTTGTTTATTTAATGCGTGATTTGTTTTGCTATTAATTTCTTCGGAAAAAATACAAGTTTTTTGCTACTTCTTTTTTTATGCTTAAAATAGCAAGCGCGTTAAGTGATCTATCAATATTTAACATTTTATAGTATGAACTATCAAAGTATTATATGAAATTTAACCTAGAAAGTGCGGTAAACCTTTAGACGGTATCATTAAAATATGTTGCCCACTAGCATTAAGCTGCAATAAATCTTTAAACTTCGTCTACTTCAAAACCCATCGGCTCCGCGATTGTTTCGGTTAAATTTCTTTACCTCTTCGTTCCACCCCTCTATTACCGTTCAAAACATTATTTTAATTTTTAATCATGTTTGAGGGTCCTGAATCACGGGGCCCCCATGCATAACATTTGTCGCACCCTTCTCCCCCCCTTCCGATGGCTGTCCCAGTATTTAAATAGAAGCATTATTATTATTATTTTGGAATGAGAGAATTAAAAGCTGTCTTTAGGATTATCACAAAAAATTTGAAAGATAAAAAAATCGAAAAAGTGAAAGATTTAATCGGCAAAATTGCAGACATAGTAAGCAGGTTGAATAAAACATAATTTTGATATCTATTAGATATAACTTAATGATAAAAATATTTCATAACAAAATATGATAAAAATAAAACATTTTTTAATCAACAATGTCACTGCGGGCCATTTCAAATTTTAAAAAAGAACGTAATTTCAATTTCTATTTTTGTTTACATTGCGTATAATAAAATATATATACAATAATTATTCTTATAAAGATTAAATTTTTATGTTTTATGAATAATTTATATAAAACACGCTCGTATAAAATTAGTATAGTAAAATTAAAATCTGACCTAAGACCACGAGACGAACTGAAACATGAAGAGATTTTTTTTTTGGTTTTTATTACAAAATCCATTATTTTGTGTATTATCAATGAATCTTGGTTATTTCAGACATTTTTACACTTATATACAACCATTTTGCAATATTACTAACTTTTGAAAACAAACAAAAGAATATGAAAATGATTTTTTTTTTAAATTTTACAGACGAAAGTTTGGGATTGCCTTTTTTTAGAATGTAATACAAGAAACCAAATTCCAATTATTTATTTAGTCAACTTCGACTCAATAAAGCTCAATTTAATTCTCATTCATAAAACAAAACAAAAAATTCACTTAAGTAATTATTAATTATGTTTTACGGTTTGAGACCTTGCTGCAACGACAGCCGTCAACCAACCGAATGTCGAATCAGTTGAAAGGTAGCTGGCAAGAATTGAAACATATTTGTAAATACATCGTGTAATTAAAAAACGCCAGCCTAGAAATCCACCAAAACATTTTCAGCAAACAATAACAATCATTTAAAGTAAGAGAATGTACACATACACACAAAATCTAAAACTTTCATTTTAATAATTTTATTGCGAATGAATCAAATTTTTCTGAGATTTAATTATTTTGAAATCATCTACTTTTTTGCTCATTAAAAATAAGCTTATTTTATTTCAATAATATGAAAGATTCTTAACAAGTCTTTGTGTACGTGAGCGCGTGTTTGTGAATGAGTATATGCAAAGTATTAAAAAAAAGTTTGAAAAAGAACAGCCAAAAATATGTCATTGAATGTAGACCTGATTTTAAAAAAAAGACTCCCATGTTTTTTAATGTGTGAAGGACACTCGCCGTGTTTTTTTCAAAGGCTGTCCTCCAACTAAATCACTGACTAAAAGACAAGCGAAAGATAATTTTTCTTGTCATGACTATCGGGTGTGAAGTAATTGGTGTCATTATCATTAAACTAAAATTATTCGAGTTCCTTGTATTTTCTTAAAGCGGAATAAACATTTAGTATTTATCAATTTGTATACCTTCTCGATATTAATATGAGGTGCTGAAACATTAAAACTCTTATCACGTCCTCTACAAATCTATTCCGCATATATTATTACATAGTTTCAAGACGATGAACATTTTCGATACTATCTCTTCGCCAATTACTCGACAAGTTGCCTTGCAGAATAAGAAGAAAAGGCTTAAGATATTTCGTAGTAAGAAACTTTACAATCCATTAAGGTTTCTAAATGAAATTCCATTTACATATTTATAAAAGCAACGGCTAATTTGAATAAACAATTCCTCTTAGAAAAGGAAAAAACTTCAATGAAAGATGTGAAATCATCAGAAATGAGTCGTAATAAATGATAAAGTATTATAACTGTAAATTATTATCATTTGGATTTAGATCTTATTATCTTGTGTTAAAGGTTTCCTTTTACAATAAAATATATTCATAAGCGCAGTGTTTTCAAAACTAACAATTGAAGACTAAAAGTAATAAACAGTTCAGTGAATCACTACTCCGCATGTAAAGAGTGTATAATAATTGTTTTTCAAAGTCTTTGTAAGATGTGGTCTGGATATGTAAAGGTGATCAAATGACTGCACACTGATTTATGACATCTGCAAAATCGTGATGGAATTATGGGTTAGTTTTGCATTTTTCTTAACTATATCTTATAATTAAAAATCAAAATTTCATGTCAGAAAAACTAACCAAATCCAGCGAAACTCGCTCATTCGCGAAATTCCCGGGCATCCAAATTCTTAAACATGATGATTTCGTGTCTGGGGACAGCAAATAATAACATGTCTGTATCAATAGGAAAACATATTTACCCTAGATTCAATAAAGAGTCATGTTGAATGTTGTTTTACCCATTCCTGAATGCGTTACAAAGCTTAATAAGCTCCAAAAGAGAAAATATTGGGAAATTGCAGAAATTTATTCGATCATTGCATGAAAAAATATCATCAGAGTCGACTTTACAATCTTTTTTTAATTACTTAATTTCTTCGCATATAATAACGAGTTTGATTCGCGCATTTAATTACTGAATATTAAATTTTAAATCTGCAATTAAGTGAAAGCATTAAGTAACTTAAAATACAAAATTTCTGAAAAAAACGTATTATATCTGAAATGATTTTATATTGGTTAAGGAAATAAAATAATAATAAATGCTCAAACTAAGATGTATCAAAGAATTAGGAAGTTATATAAATTCGTAAGTCAAGGGATTAAATATCTATGTAGTTAAATCTGTTTTTACGCGGTAGATAAGGACCGCATAAAACAAAATACTTAAAAAACATTCCTAAACTTCATATATAGCTATCACAAATAGTTTTTTTACAACATATTAAAGAAAAAAATCATACGGTGAAAGGGGTGAGCATAAAAAAAACCCTCACTTAGTAAAACTTTCGAAGATTTTCGAAAGAATGAGAAAATGCTTCCTAAATAAAAGAAATAATTAAATTACACATGGAAATATCTTTTTAAAGCGTAATTTCTCATTTAATATGATAGAAATCTGCAAAATTTGACATAAAAACATACATCAAATTTCATCTATATAGATCAAAATGTTTTTGATTTAAGTTGTACACAAACTTATGGGTATAACAGCAACATATGTTTTTCAGATTCAGAAATATCGGAAAGCATAATTTCAAAGTCGATGTTTTTGACGACTGTTTTCTCTGTACACAAGAAAATAAGAAGGACTCAACCTACTCATGATGCTATAGTAAAGGAAGTATTACATTAAAATTTCAGGCATTTTTGAGGGACACAAAACCTTCAACAAATAAAAGATCGATGCGAAGTTACCAGTATCCCATTGATAGATACTGCATATTTATATTTAAAAAACACAAGCACGAACACAAAAATAAACATCTAGGATGGGCAACAGAATTAGAAGTTGCGATGATAGAAATTCTTATAACAGATAATTGTTTCCGATTATAAAAATTACCACTTTTGCCTACAGAATATTAAATGGCATCCCTTATTATAAAGGCGCAAAATCATCATAAAATATAATTATTATGTTGTTCGTTACAAAAAAAATCATTCACACAAGAAGGTATTAAACGGCTTGCTATATATTATGTAGATTGCAAAATAAAATAGGTGTTCAATTGTTTTCGACAAAAAAAATCAATTACTCTCTTTTTAAACACCTGATAATTATAGCTTTGATGATCCAAACAAGAAAATATATATATAAACTCTACTAATTTTTCGTAAACAAAAATACTACCCCGACTAAAACAATTATCTCTTTCAACAAGAATTTTAACGACAGAAAATAAGTTACACCTCTAGAAAATTAATTATAATGTACAAAAAAACAGAATGCCGAAAAGATTTGAAGAAGCACGCCTTTGTTTTAAGTGGCATACATTATCAATACCATAGAAAGGTTTTGAAAGATGGAATACAAATGGAACGAATTCTTAAGTAAATATAGCTTTGTCGAGGTCGGCATTAAAGCCTCCAAATTATTCAACAAAGACACAAGTAAGAAGTGAGAAAATGAAATCGTAAAGGAATCATTGTGTCAGATAGTTCTTTTACTGAAATTATTTCTATCCTATAATTTGAAGAAGTCGCATATGTTTTATGGAAGCATTCAGTAAGATTGGGAAGAAGAAAATCCTGAATTTCAGAAATCTGAAATGAATGAGTGAACAAAATTGTCAACAATATTTAATTTTTATAACTTATGTTGCTGTTGAAGGTAAATAAGAAACGAAGCACAATTTCAGCTTAGTAATAGAGTATAAATTTCCAGTTTCTTAAATCACTTTTGCTTTATACCCATCAATAATAAGAAAAAATTGGATTCCATTTATTATTAAAAATAAATAAATACATAACATATTTTTAACGAACTAATATCAATGAATAAAAAAAGAAATCTTCAATGACGCAGCACTGTGTGTGTGTGTGTGTGTGTGTGTGTGTGTGTGTGTGTGTGTGTGT
>JAOUZG010030537.1:2345721-2361901 GCA_026289955.1 Argiope argentata | reverse complement strand
CTGTTTTAATTTTATAAAGATATTTATGATGAAACAAATGAAAAAAAAAAGATATTTTAATCTTTGATTGGAAACTTGATAACATGAAAATATTTTACACCTGATCAGTCGGCATATATTTAATTTTTAAAATTCGCTTTTAGTTATACAGCAGATATAAGGTATTCATAAAAACTTAATTTAATATTATTATATCGCAAATAAATATAAATATAACAAAAAAATACACAAATATTTTCAAAAATTACTAAAATTATAGAAAAAAAACTGCTCATATAAAATTGGCACCCCAAAAATAAATTTTAAATAGATTCAAAAGTGGGTTTAATTCTTTAATAAACTACAAAATTATTGAGGAACGATGTTATAATTTTACTAATTTTTATTTAAAAGAAATCTACATAAAATTTTGAATATGATATATTTTTCATCATGTTTCTAAATTCCAGGAAGTGGCAATGAGCCAAATGTAATAGCTCTATGTCTAATTATCTGTCCTGTTGAGACATTTTCAAGGAATTTTTCTTTTCATCAAGGATATTGCACGACTTAATCAACAGATAGCATGCCAGCATTATAAAGATAATGACATTTTGTTCTTCGAAGCATTTACTCTAGTAAAAGCATAATTGCTTTTCCAAATAATCTAGCAAATATTTTTGCAAGTCATATATATCTTGCTTCATTATCAAATAAATATAGAGTAACGTTATTTAACTCACAAAATTTGATTTTTTAAAAATCTTAAATAGAATTGAATCAATTTATATGATCGAATAACAGATCTAAATGCGTATATTATAATATTTCAACAGCATATTGTGATTTTACGGTATGTGCTATTTTTGTGCATTTCTTTTGTTTAACACAAGGTTAAAAAATTAAAAATTTGGTGGTGCATTTGGCATCAACATTCATCATATGATACATAAATTGATTCATTTTGATATATAATTAAACGTACCGTTTTACTTTTAACAAAAGTTATCGAATATCTCAGATTAATAAGGATAATTCCAATCTAAGTCTGCCTCCAATTTTTATCTTTTAATTATTGGTTTCTATTATAAAAATTAAACAGGAAAGATATTATGGAAAGTTAAGTTTAGATTTCTACCTGTGCACAAAATATTACTAGAAAATAATGATACATGTGCGTGGACAAGCTTGAAAGAAAATTGTAACAAAAAAATATTAATAAAAATAATTTTATTTATGATTCTGTAATATTTACTCCCTTTTTCCAATCTTCACTTGATTCTTAGATGATACTTATTATAATTTAATTTTTTTAGTATTCCGTTTTTGAAGGTAATGTATATATTATATACATAATGATATCTCTTAATTTAATTTAAGTCTTAGTTAATTCCTTATTTTTTATATAAATTTAGCTCACATTAACTTCATTCTAAAATACTCTCTTATTTCCTAATCCAATTCCCACTTTTTATCCAATTAATTAAACAATCGCTCTATGAAACCGCTCACTTCAGCATTTTTCGCGCTTTGAGTGAAGGGCAAAAATCCTTAATGCTTGTAACATTCTCTTAAAGATTCCTAAATTTCCCTTTCTTGAGACTAGAATATCAAAGAAATATCTATTAAAATCTCATAATAAAATAACCAAAAGGAAAAGACATTCTGACTTTTTTAGCCTTCTGCACTTGTATCTCTATATAGATTCATGTATTTCTTATCGCTTATTTTTTTTGTACGTAATATACCTTTCATGGTAAAATAAATCGGTTTCAAAATTTCAAAAGTTTTTTTTTATTTAGCCAAGCTACTGATAAAATATATTTTATATGTAAATTATAAATAATCTGTTTTTTATTTTATCATATTATTTATTTAAAAATATCATGGCAGTAACTATAAGCATACATGTCAAAAGAATTACAAATTATGTAAAAGAGTATCCAAACATTAGCATTATTCATTTCATCTAATGAAAAACTAAATCAGTAGGAATAAGACCACACCTATACCTAAACAACAAATGGGGAGAGACATAAAATATTAAATAAAAATGGAAATTTCTAAGTAACAAGCATGCCATTTTATGAGAATTATCTCCGCCCAAACAGTTTACAATTAATCAATTTGCTGTTTTCAAAATGCATTCAGAATATTGAAAAGAACTTCAAAGCCGCAAAAATGCCTTACTAATACTTTCTTCAATGAACATAATTTCTCCAATTGATATTAATTTCATTTTCATGCAACGTCGAATCCCGATTGAGATAAAATCGATTTCGCCAAGGTCACAATAAAAAGAAAGCCTCAATTTAGATGTATGATTAATAATGAGTTACAATTAGATAAATAAAATTTATATTTCCCTTCTGTCTAGATAAGACACTTACTAATATCTGCCTGAATCGATGATTTAATTGTGTATAATAAGTAATAAAAACTTCTTGTAGGGAAATATTGGGCCGAGAGCAAACAAGATCTTTGAGATAGCTGATAGCCTTATTAAATACCAGTCAAGTGAATATCCACCCTGTGGTTGGTTCCGGCCTTAAGGTCTCGACAGAAATAATCGATGTTATCCGACTTATCGGAAGATAATTAATGATTCAGCAGACCAGAAGCTTGATAAATGATTCCTGCATTTATGTTGAGGTTGATTTTTGTTGGTCTCGCTTATGAAACGACCACCGCGTTGTTTTTATGTGCTTTTGATGAGCAATGATGTGTTTGATAAGAGATAACTTCAGAATACATGCCTATTGTTTCACGCGAGTCAATCTATTTAAAAAGAAAGAAAAAGCTTTCTATTTAGAAGACATTTATTATCATTAAAAAATGATTATAAATAGGGAACAAACTATTTTTCATCCTCATACATAGGATATAATTGAAATTTCGGAGTATATAATATTTCAATCCCTGCAAAATAAATGTAAAAATTCATTTCGTGGTTTCATTTTCAAATCAAATTTCAATTTTAAAGGCAAAGTTACAGTTTGTATTAAAGGTACATTTAAAACATTGCAATATTATTAGTTAGATACGATGCTCAAAATAAGCAGTTAATCCATTATTTCCGGAAGTAATAAGAGGTGCAATTTTGCTAAGTTGAGTCCTTCTTGCCTTTTTATATTATCCTATATGAAGTAAATAAACAGAGAAAGTATTCTAATCGTCAACAAATTCGAAAGCGGGATTTTGACGGATCTCAACGACCTCCATGAGTATGAAAAACATTTTTTGGCGTCCATCTGTCTATCTGTGAATTAACAAGCTCAAACATGATAGATTCTATTATATTTCAAACGAAATCCATTCTGAGAAAGTTCGTCTAACAATATCTCCGCATATACATCAATACGATAGCAACAAAATGATGAGAGCTAGAACGGATGAAATTTAGAACACTAATTAACCAATTACAAAAATGCAAATTTTAACGAATTCACAAAATTTGTCAAGGAGTTCACCGTCTATCGGTTTACATGCTGCTTCCACAAGCATGTAAACATAATAACTCAAAATTGCAGCGACTTAAATATATGACATAAAATAATTTTTATCCGTGACTTTGTACGCTGGAAATTTTGATGTATATTTTTGAGAACTGATGGTCTGATGCTATTTGGGGCAACGCAAGTGCGTGAATTTTCTACGCCAGTTGAGGTAAGGAAATACAGATTAGAAATCTTTAATTTCCTTAATTCTATATTATTTTAATTCTAAAGTACTTCAGAATGAATCCGAAAAATAGATTAATTAACATTGCTTGATTTTAAATGCATCAAACAGTAAAAAAAATAACAGAATTGTCTGAAATAATTGGCCAGAAACTCGTTAAGCCTAACCTCATTAGCGTGGGAAAAAAACAAATTGAAATCTTACTCATTTGGTGGCGCTGAAATGAAGATATTTGGAGAGATTATTAGTTATTAATTAATAAAAAATAACCACCCCATTAACCGGAATGAATAGTAGCTGATGTCCTATTCTGAACTATCAACTACTCTGTGGTTAATTTCATCCAATTTCGTTCAGCCGTTCTGGTTAGATTGGCTAACACATCCATCCAAACTTTCACATTTATAATAGCAGTATAGATTATAGGCGTTTTGTTCCCACAATTGTAGTTCTGCTCCAAATTTTGATTTCATCGATCAGAGGGGGAGCATTTAAAATGTGTTTGACTTTTAATACTTGTGTATTAATCACATGACAGAGATTAAACATCAAACTCTCACACAAATAAACTCTTTCGCAACTACTTTTCAAGAATAATGTAAGCTTAGTAATGCGGAATTATATTCAGTCATCAGATAATACGAATACATCAGATACTACGATAAAACATTCCAATGATACCATTCCTTCTGGTTTGACTGGCATTAACCACTGGAAGTTTTTCTTCACTTTAAACCTGTTTGTGAATGGTTAAGGATCGATTGCTGTTGCTTCTAATACGCCTTACGACTTTTGCTGCCAGTAGACGGCTCTACAACAGCTGTTAGATGGTTGCTTATTCAAGGTCACGGGTGCCCATTGTGGGTGAATGATTAAGAACCAATGACCGAACTCGCAACGTTAGGGTTTGTAGCCGAGTTAAATAGCCACTAGACAAAAATGACACTCGTGACTAGTGGATGAGGTTCTCATTACAACTCTAAAGATTCAAATTACTAGGTGCAAAACAACTTTCGCTCTCCTTCAAAAGGAAATATATTGAAGTATATTTAAGCTTTCAAAATTCGCTTTTTATTAGTTATTTAAGTTCATTAACTCTTGAGTGATCCAGCATAACAGTTGCTATATCACTCAATCGAGTGATATGGCAACTGTTATTTATTAAATAGATGATCAACTGTTTCATTACGAAGCAAAAATTCGCATAATCTCAAATTAAGGGGTTTGTAAATAAAATTCTTTCTATTAATACTGCTTTTTAAAAAATGCTTGATACGCCAGTTACTTGATAACACGCAAAATACACGAATATACTTTTTTTGGGGTTTAATTTTTATCTACTTTGATCATCATTCTTGCTTACTTTTATAATCTGTTATCATATTATAAACATTATATAATTTTTTAATGGACCTAAATCAATTCTAGTGCATTATAGGATTACAATTATTTTTAATATTTTTCATTTATATCTTAATATTTTTTAAATAATTAAGATATTTTTTAAAAAATAATTCAGAAAATTTTATTAGATAATTTAGATGAATTCTCACACTAAGTACAATGAAAGAGACGAAAAGAATAATGATCATTTGATTATATAATTTAGGTAATTTTTAACACTAAGAAAAGAATAATCGAGCTGATTCCGGTGTTTTTAAACGGAATAAGAAAAAAAATGGCCTTGAAAAGAAGCAATGAAGGACGTTGGTTAAATGAGTCTAATATTATTTTGATTAAGCTCTAATGAGTCCTTTTCGTTTGAAAACAAAAAGAAGAAATTTGATAGACTAAGCATGTTTATTTCTTCCCAAAAAAGAGAGAGTAAAATTTTAAAAAATAGGATTGAGCATTAGAAATCATATTCTTCTGATCAAGATTCTACATCTCTTTCAAAAAGAAAAATAATTTTTTCGCTGAGAAATCTCATTTTCTTTTTAACTAATTTAATTATCATTATAAATCAGTAACTGAAATTCCTACACAGTTTTCAATTAAGAGTTGAAGCAAATATTCGGTTTTTTAAAAATGCTTGTATATGATACAAAAACCCAATTAACCCTCTTGCATTATGTAAAAAATTAGAAAATAATGATCACATCTGTAAGTGGATACTTTTTTTAAGAGATGACAAAAATATATAAAGGAATTCAATAATTTTCATTCTGATTAACTTTTTGTAAACATCTTAAGGGTATTCTTTTCTGAAGTACGATCTCACGTGAAAAGAAAAAAATTATATATAACAGACTCTGTAATCCGGCAAATGCTATACCAGGAGATAGATTAAACAAAAGTGCAAGTACAATAAAAATTGTTTAAAAAATTCATTTTAATTGCAAGCTTTACATTAATTGCACTTTTACAAAATTCATTAGATATTTAAGACAATTATAATAAACACTGAAGTGACAAAAGTCATGGGATAGCAATATGCAAATATACAGATGGCAGTAGTATCGCAGCAAAAAAGTATAAATGCGCAGTTCGTTTTCCAGAGCTTTCATTTGTGTTCAAGTTATTTATGTGAACAGGTTTTTCGTGATTTATGGCGGCACGACGAGAATTAACAGACTTTCAACGTGGAATGTTAGTTGGAGCTAGACGCATGGGTCATTCCATTGCGGATATCATTAGTGAATTCAACATTCCGAGATCCACAGTATCAAGAGTGTGCCGAGAGTATGACATTTCAGATATCCCATCCCATCATGGACAGCGCAGTGGGCGACCACCTGCACTTAACGACCGAGACCGCCGACGTCTGTGTAGAATGGTCAATGTTAATAGACACGCAACACTTCGTCAAATAACTGCAGGAATCAATGTGGGACGTACGAGGGACGTGTCCGATAGGACTTTGCGGCGAAATTTGTCTTCTTTGGGCTATGACAGCAGAAGACCGACTCGAGTGCCTTTATTGAAAGCACGACATCGCCTGCAGCGACTCTCCTGGGCTAGTGAGCATATCGACTGGTCCCTAGACCAGTGGAAAACCGTGGCGTTGTCAAATGAGTCACGATTTCAGTTGTTACGAGCTGATGGTAGAGTTCGAGTGTGGCACAGACCCCACGAAGCCATGGACCCAACTGTCAGCAAGGCACTGCTCAAGCTGGTGGTGGCTGCATAAAGGTGTGGGCTGTTTTTACATGGCATGGACTCGGTCCTCTGGTGCAACTGAACCGATCATTGACGGGAAATGGTTATGTTCAGCTGCTTGCAGATCATTTGCAGCCATTCATGGACTTCACGTACCCACACAACGATGGGATTTTTATGGATGACAATGCGCCATGTCACCGGGCCAGAACTGTTCGCGATTGGTTTGACGAACATTCCGGTCAATTCCAGCGCATGATCTGGCCACCTAGATCACCCGATATGAATCCCATCGAGCATTTATGGGACATCATCGAAAGGTTCGTTCGTGTCCAAACTCCTGCCCATCCACACTTTCACAATTATGGGCGTCTATACAGACAGCATGGCTCAATATTCCTGCAGAGGACTTCCAACGACTTGTGGACTCCATGACACGTCGAGTTGTAGCACTTCGCCGAGCAAAAGGACGACCAATACGATATTAACAGTCATCCCATGACTTTTGTCACTTCAGTGTAAATAATACATATAACAAAATATATTTTAAATGATACGGTTAATATTGTATTAAATAAATTGAATCCGAATTCAACAAATTGCTTCTCATTTATCACTCTTCTTTCTTTTCTTTTTTTGAAACTTCTATATTATATTATAAAAGTAGACTATTGCATATGTAAATTACATACCTTTAAATATAACAACGTGGATTATTATGCAATAAAAATTTATTTCGGAGGAACAAATTATTTAGGCAAGTCTTTTAACACAGATAAAAGAGTAGATGAAGTAGATTATACAGTCCAAGCTTATTTCTCAAGCTTTCAGCTTCTGAATCTTAGTTAACTTTGGCGTTTCACACCACCATATTGTTAGAAAATCATTTTTAAAATGTTTGATAATCTATCATGCACTTGAAAAATTATGATAGTTTTAATCTCTGAAAAAATCTATGTAAGATTCTCCTAAGAAATTTCCTCCATAATTCTACAGACAATATAAGCTTATTAGGCAATAAATTATCTCTTCTCAACGCATCAATCCACCAAAAGTATTTTTGAATAGAAGATATCGTTTTGTATAAATTTTTATAAGCATTTCAAAGGGTTAATATAAAAAAAATGCAATACGATTAATAAATGAAATTTTTAAATTCTATTCCTTAAACCAAAATCATTAAACTATAATAAAATAATTTCTAAATTTTAAAATTTAATAGTTGTTTTTATTATTTTACTTTATAATCTTGTCCAGAATTCGTTGAAGTAGTTCCTCGACATAAAGTAATCGTGACAATCAGGTGACAGGAGAAACCACCCAATAAAAATTCTCGAATATGAAGTACGAAAAAAATATTTTAATTATATAAAGGCATTTCCTTCAAAATATATCGAGAGTTGCAAGTAATAATATTGATATTATTTTTCCGTCTGCAGAAATGAACCATAATCAATGACACCGTTTCCAATCTAGAGGATTGGAGGTTATTCTGAATTATTAACAGTCATACAATAATAGCAAAACTAAATATTAAGATTCCCCTAAACTTCTCTCTTCCTTTTTAATAGTTTATTTTAATAATAAATTTGATTTTAAAAACTGCGGGAAATCCAAGTTAGAGTTTAAGCACTCCTCTAAATTTTTCCCACTAATTTTTATCTTTCCCTGAAATAACAAATTTTAAGAACCCAAATTATGGTATGTAGGTCATTGTAACTACTTTTATCATGTTACGAAATTCCAAAACATTCAATTTGAGAACCACGAATTTGCCCGTTCTAAATTGGGCAAAAATCTAAAATATAGTAAAAAGATCATATACTAAATTTAACCGTCTAGTTCAAAGCGATGTTCAAATATGTTTCGCAGTTGAAATGCGTGAGAAGTTTGAAATGTGGTGATTCGTCAAAATTTGGCGTTTCAATTTTTCGAAGACTAAAATACTTCGAATTGTATAATTCTTATACAAGAAAGAGACATTATCTACTAAATAAGACATTTTGTTGCCGTTCTATTATTGAAAAAATAAATTTATTTTAGAAAAATTGGAAATGCAATTAGTTTACTTTTAGAATCATTCAATTTAGTTTTAAGTAAAAAATTCTTTTAACATCCTGTTTAGAAAAAAAAACACGGAAGCTATTTAAAGAAATAATTTCTAATTTTGAGTCGTGGTCATATGACGAGAGTGATATCTGTATCAGCAAAATCCTCTCTAAAATTTTAGGTCACATCACTGAGACAGTTTTACATTTTACATTATACTAAACAAGCACGAATTTCACAAACATTACAGACTTCTTAAGGGAAAACGGTTTTGAATCTGAGCCCTTCGGTTTCAAATACAAGACCTCATCTATTAATTAATTTGTTCAAATGAGTGCGAAATTAATTCTTATGAACAAAAAGGCTTTCATTTACGCAGAATATTAATTTATTGTTATTTATTTAGCGAAAAAAATTACATTATAGAAAAGGCTATTTTTTAATAATAATTTTTAAAAATTAGACAATACTATGAAAAACACTCTTTTGCAAACCCAAGAAACGCTCATACTGAAAAGAATTTTAAAAGACGTGATGCAATAACTATGATGTGATGAGTTCTTTATTAGAATTTAAAACTTTCATTCAACAAGTCTCTTTTTGAAGTTCAAAAATAAAAACCTAATTCTCTCATCACTGACCCACGCAAATTTTCGGCACAGACGAACTGGTACATTGATATATAAAAAAAGCATCATTTAAAATTTTTGATGATAGGCATCACAACACTATCACATAACGCGTTTCAAAACAGAAGCCAAAATACTTACTTTTTAATCAAAGATCCCTGACCTCAAGAAAATTAATGATCCGGCCTTGTCTAGAGGAGTGGGCAAAATGTCGGAATTCGATATTCACTTCAGATGCAGTGATGTGTAATTTTATTTTCGGATGTGGGTCAGAGATAAATGTAAGCGTTTCATTCAATTAAGATTTTAAATAACTTCAGTTACAATAGTGATTGCCTGTTGCAACCCAGATAAAGAGTTCACAGTTGAAAATCGAAAATAAATATTTTAAGTTATTTTTATACATAATTTCAGAAAAACCTTGTAACATACATATACATAAGTTGATTCCAATGAAAAAAGTTACATTTGGTGAAAGCAAAGTCCTCAAGAAGTAATAAAGGCTGCGTTTAAGAATTCAAATTCTTTCTTTAGAAATATATATAGATATTATGCACTCCAGATAAATATTTTTTGAATTATTTATGATAATTCAAATCAATCAATACTTAATACGTGGAATTCAAATCAAGTTAATAAAATAAAAATCCTCAAATAGAAAAACGCAATACACAAACAAGCAGCTTCGTGACATTTCAGATGTTACACCTTCAATAATTTTTTTTCGTTATCAATCTTCAGCTTAGTTAGTCTGCATTAATTTTAATGCCATTCCTTATTATTTGAAAAAATAAGCATTAGATTTCTGGAAAAGTTGCTGAATTTGTAACTTTTACAAAAAATCACGAAGTAATCAAAAAATTGCATAGAAAAAAAGAAAGAGTTCAAATATGTCCCAATAAAAATCATTTTGGCTTATTTTAAAATAGGTCCTAAATTGAATGCCCTTTTCATAAAAATTGCAAAGATGAAAAAGATACAACTACCCATATTGCAACGCAGGTCGGATCACGTTTCAGGTAACGCAGCTTGTTGTACAATATCGAGTGATAATTTATGATATTAACCAAAAATTAATATTATACAATATTGTGAATATTGATCAATTTCGCACAATACTGTATAGTATTTGTGTTTTATTAGCATACTTCTTAAAATCACACTAAAGAAAAAATAACTGAGGTAAAAACTAAACTTATGCAGTTGCCTCAATTATTTAAATGCAGATGTATCACACAAACATCTATAAATATTTGTCTTCATGTTTCAGAAAATATTTTTTATAATTTTTGAGCAGCCGAAGTATCTATTTCAACATCGTGAATTTGATGAATAGCAAATTGGTACTCATTAACACTGCTTTGTAATTACATCCTCCTCTTTTTACGCTTTTGTGGTTGCAAAAAGAATGGATAATATTGCGAATCATTGATTTGCAATATTATACTTTCCCAGCAATTCAGTTTTTTTCTAAACTGAAATAGACGCAATTTTCCTTCAGTAATCTATCAATATAAGAAGCTTTGGTATTGAAGCACGTCCGTTCTCAGACTGCCAATCTCTCGATTTGACGCGTGTTTCAATTCTTGTGTTTTTTTTATAATGAAAGGAAGTGATAGAGTTTTGTTTTGTATTTCAATAAAAGATTTCTCATAAAAATTGTCTTTTTTTTCACCTTCCAAAAATTTATTTTTTGCATCAGTTATTTAATTTATATTTATATTAGTCAATTATTTGCCATGTAGATTGTATTCTTTTACCGTCAAATTTCAATAAGCACTACAAAATTTTGAATCCTATGAAATCAAATAATTTTTTAATTTGAATGCCAAATTCCTTTTTTTTCCTGTATTTTTCACATGTAATATTTAAAAAACTATATACTTTTAAATTGTTTATAAAGAATAAAAATTAATTGAAATCTTTCTCATTATATATCTTTAAAACTAAAACAAAATTGACTTGATTTGGAAAAGAATTTGATAACAACCAAAAGATAAAAAAACCTGCAAATATCACTATATGCCTTCCTCAAAAATCCAGACTAAAATAAGTGTTTCTTTAAAAACTGACATTTTTAAAGAAATAATTATTTTATTTTAACCATTTTTAGAAGGTAGTCAAATATTTGGAACACAGTTATACACAGCTCGAATTAATATTTTTTTCTCATAGAAGGCTTAATTTTCTACAGCAGCATTTAAAATATCAAAAAAAAATCCACCAAATCGATAATAATATCCCGAGAACTTCATCACATTTTTCCTTGAAATGTGTGCTCTATCCAAAAAAAATTAACACAGCTGAAATTTCTCACCATTCGGTGAATTGCATTTTCCCTTTGATCTTGCCGGTACTCTCACAAGTATCCGAAACGGATTATTTTCCCCACCTGCCCACCAAAAGCAGTTTTTCAAAGCGGCGCCTTTATTCAGCTGCAACTCAGTTAAAAGATCGAAAAATAACAAAGAATACTTCAATAATCAAAAGGTAAAAAAAGGCCGTGAAGGGTTTGACCCAGAAAGACACAATTCCCATTTCATTGGTAATTGCTCTCCATTCAGCCATTGAACTATAGGTATTGTGGACGGAAAGGGTTACGGAAGAGGTCTCTTGTCGCAGACACCAAGCCGGCATTTCTAGTGATGTGCTAGAAATTTGTATTTTGACTTCTGAAAGTGTGTGTGTTCCGAGAGATCGATAATCAAATGCCAGTTTGTTTGCTTTTAAAAAAGAGGGAGTTAAAAGTTTTAACACTTAATAAAAAAGCAGAGCCTATTCCACAAATATGGTAATAAAACATTTTAAGAAAATAATTTAGATATTCACAATAATTAACTTAAAAAACAAGAAATAGTATACATTATTAATATCAAATTAGTCGTTGTTGAATTACAGCTATATGTCAGCAATAATCAATAGTATTTGTGATTATAAAAATGTTATATTTATAGGCCGGCTTATATGTAAATTGCAACACGCATATTGTAAAAAAAGAGCTGCAAGTGCAGTCTTCAGAATTTCATTTAGAATTTTAATTACAAATTCTGTAAAATATTATGGTTTTATACTGAATAATTTCTGAGCACATTATTGCAAAATAAGTACTTTTTGCAACACAATTTTTAAATAAATAACTTTTCAATGAAACTAATTTTATTTAAGCCCGATTTTTTTCTAATTTAAATTTTTAAAAATTAAACTATTTTAAGTATGTTAAATGATTTAAATTTTTAAAGTACTTTAATATGTTTTTGACATTTGCATTTTTATTATTGTTTTAATTACTGGATTTATACTCTAACACGTTGCGACGATACTAAATCCATTTTTATATGATCATAACTAATTACTGCTGAATAGTTATATTTTAAAAATAAAGATTAACTAATTAAGCCGAAAACATTGTCATGCAATCAAATCTCAAGGTAGAGGCTTTAAGTTGCTATTTTTCAGTTATTGATAAATCTAATAAGTGTGAACTTAATGTTATTATTAAAAGTGTTAGTGAAACAAGAAAACATTTCGTTTAATTTAGAGATATGATGAGAAAAATACTTGAGAATTGATAATACTCTTAAAATTTTGCTTTATAATGCCAATGTAAGTAGAACGGCGCAACAAAAAGCTAATAAATAACTTTACCTCAGAAAAAAGAAGAAGAAAAAAACTTCTGAAACTTTAACGCTTACCGCCATTTCTTACAAAACAGATTAGGTTTCTATCTGTTACACTCACAATTCATGGGTTTACTGTATTTAAATATAACTGCTTTTAGCGACCAGTTTGTTTGCTCAAAATATTAGCTTCCTTGGTTTGTTAAACTATTGATATCGACTGTATTCAGTTAAAATTTCGTCAGTTTATTTGATAAGAACAAGAGATATGTATTTATTGGAATTAAATTTGAATTAAGTATTGTAAATTAACGCTCCTGCAAATTAAAAAAAAAGTGTATGGTACGAAAAAAATGAAATAAAAATCTTACCCCGGAATTAATGTCCAAAGAAAGCAATCTGTTATCTTAATTTTAACACTGACAAAAGCATATGAATGCATAATTTGGTAGAACAGTGAAATTAGTTCAAATATGATAATACCTATAAAAAAGATGTTTATGTATAGTGCAACAAACCAAATTTTAAAAAATTATTATAGAAATAATTTACGGAAATGAAATTGATTTAATTAACAAAGTATTTTTTGAAATGTTAAGGCAATGTAAAAATGATTTTTGTGAGGTAAAGTTTACGAAAAATACTGCATAAGAAAATACCAAAAAGTTGATGAATTTTTATTAATTTATATTTGAAAAAACTTTTTGGATTTGGGAAAAGAAAACGTGACCTCTACCTTGTCTTGGAACAGACGGTATAACGAATTTCAACAAAATACAAAAACTCTGCATTATTAATATAGACATACAAATAAACATTTATTTTTACATATTTAGCATAGTGTACTAAAAATATAGTTCAGAAATCCTTTGAAACTGTATTTTTAACTGGATAGTAAACTATTAATTAAACATATTCAGTAGTAATGTTTGTAAAACTTTGGAAACAATCATAAATGACTTTAATACTGTTTTTTTTAATCATGAGATCACAAATTCATTGAAAATAGAATATCTCATTCAAATTCTTTCCAAAAATTCACAATCTATCCAGCCTAAGCAACTTATTTCGTTCATTGAAAATTTACTCCTCATAACAATACATTTCATTAAAAATTTCGTGAGTTAAAATGAGTAGTTTAAAAGAATACATGAACACACAGCTTAAAAATAGGTATGATTAGCATAAACAAAACGTTTTTAAACACCACGGTCAATCGTGACAACAAAACATACAGAATAAACTTTAGTAAACTGTTTTCAATATCGTTACGAACATAAATCTAGTTCAGTTGAAAGCCAATATGATTATCACGAATTTAATTACATTTCACGCGTTTTCTATTATTCACCGTCCGATACCATTCACCACAAGGATAAGTTATTTTGATAAATACCGAAATTGAATCAAGTTTTGAATAATTAATGAAACACATCTACAAGGTATGATTAAATATAATTTACACGCATTTTTAATATTTAAATGGTCATAAAAACTAAAATTATATTCAAAGCTAAATCATTTATTCAAATTAAAAAGAAAAAGTAATAATGCATTTTTTTCAATACCTTTATTAACATTGATAGGTAAAATACAGCAAAGCTATTAATATTGTCAAAAATATACACGAAGCGGGAAAATATAATTCATAAATATTTGAATATTTTTACATTATTAAAATAATTACATTATAATAAGACAATTGCAATAAGAAGTAAGAAAGAACCGGTAAGGTATTTTTAAATTAACAATGAGTATTAAAATAAGAAATGATAATTAATTAATTAACTTATTATTTAATTAAATAAGAAATAATTAATCAAAACAAATTATAGCTTTCGCCCAATATTTCGCCGTGATCCATTATTGTATACTGATGTTTTTCAGATTAATTTTCGATAGTTTAATTATTTTTTTAAAGGAAATCATTAATCTGTAGCATTTTTTATCGAAGAAAAATTTTATTAGATTTACATAGTTAAGCCAAAAAAATGAGACAATGCAAATTTAAATTAAATTTAAACATATTAATTGCAAATATGTTTAAATATAATATTTAATTTTAAAAAAAGTTTGTATTGGATTTTAAGAGACTTCAAAATGATCAATTGATAATTACAAGATGCATTTACTTTTTATTTCTATTAGTTAGTAACTAAGCATTGAGTTTTAAAATATATATTTTTGAACTATGAAATACAGTCAGAATTCTCTAACGAGTACCTTTCATAATAAGCGATGTTTCGCAGAAGATTGGCGTGGAAACACTTTGATGTCAAAGGCTGAATTGATCCGCATCAGTCTATAATGAACGTTTTTTTAAAAAAAATACCCTTATATCTTATACATAAAGAAGTTTTGACTGATAGTGTTGTGAAACAAAACCAAGGGGTTTGAGCAAATGGCTGTCTAGACCAAATCAGCGAAATTGTGTTTCTGACCAAGACTATGCGGTTAGAAGTTAATAGCAACGTCATTAAAGAACTAGTGGAATGAGATAACCAAAACAATTGAAGGAGCCTATGGAGGAGCATTCTGTGCAAAGACAAAAAGCTGTGAAGATTTGGTCAGAAGAAGAAAAATGACACAAATGAGCAACAATCTTCCAGTGAAATAAGATGTATGGCGAAAGTATGTGAATGGTACTTTGTAAAGAAGCATCCACAATAATCATGGTGCTAAAATTCCTTTAACGCTTAAGCTGTATCTCATTCCACCAAAATTAAAATCATAGCAAAATCAATTTTTTTGTATAAAAAGCATTAAATAAAAATAATAAATTACATTTTTTCTGTTTCAGAATGTAATTACATTGTCCTATTTTATATTCCAATGATTAAAAAAAATTGCGTGAATTATTCTCGTTAAGCGAGATTCCACTGTAGTTCTGTTTCGAAAAAGTAATTTATTATTACGTTTGTAACATTATTAAATAATATATTAGAATTTGAAAGGCTTACTACTTAAAAAAACTTTTTGTGAATTGGACTTCCTTCGATTTAAAGAGATAGAATTTTAAAATCGATTTTTTTCACTAAATTCTTGATATGCTAGAGTTTTAACAAATTCTATATAGTTGTGTAACGGAACTGTGGCAACGTCACCTAGAGGAAACATCAGCGCCAC
>JAOUZG010030537.1:2309570-2345711 GCA_026289955.1 Argiope argentata | reverse complement strand
TAATGTTAAAAGCTAGCCGTGGTAGTTATTGAAGACAAACGGTTATAGTTGTGCATATTCTTGATAACTATACACTACATTAACATTTTCTGAACTAGCTTTCAGTTAATCAATTAACTTAATTAAGTTTTGATTTCATCCGAACGAAATATTTGAAAAAGACTGATTAAAATTTTTCGTAATATTTGTGATAACAAACTATAAAAAAAGAACTTAGAAATTTTTTAAACATATTTGTAGTATACTTTAAAAAGTGTGGTTTCGAAAATTGTCTTTTTGCAAAAAAATATTGGTATCATTATGGTAATCATTATAGTATTCAAAATGCAACCTCTCATGAAAATTGATACGAACATTTTCACTATTTTTTCCCCTATCTACATCTCATTACGAACTCCGAAAGGCAAACGCCCGGAGGTTTTCCGTTTTTAATGAGCAAATCTCGCGGGACATCGGATATCAAGAGAAGGCGGAAACGGAAAAAGAGTTATAAAAAGTTCTTGACGGACAGACACATCGAGTTTTGCTTTTTGGAAACCCTGGACTCGTTTGGTCGGAAGAACGACACCGTTTCTATTTCAGAAGCCTCTTTGGAATGATACCAAAGAAACCTGACGCACTCTGGTAGACCCCCCTTCCGAAAACGAAAAATTCAAAAAAAGAAAAGTTTATCAAACATTTTTATTTTCTCAACCGCGATATTATTCATAAAGAGTGCTCTGTATAGCTTCAGAACATTCACCATAAACCAAAAGATTAAAGAAAAGAAGAAGATAGCACCGCTTTAATTAAGTTATAAAAAGAGAAAAGGGAGTGTCTGGATTCAGTCTTGCTTATTCAAATGAATTACTTTTTGTTTTTTCGCAATATGAGTTCACATTAAGATTTTTTTCACGACGATTTAACAGTTCAGCGTGATGATTTAACAGTCATTTGTCATGCTCTTTTTCGTATCATTGCATTTAATATCCCAGAAAGTGGGAGGATGATCTTGTTTTGAAACAATCCCTTCTTCAGACTTGATGAAGTAATTAAACTTGACCATCTTTTTATCGAATGTATTTGACCTACATTAGATTATCTTTATACACCAATTACTAAGAAACTAAATATTTTTTATCTACTATACAGTTTCAATTGACACCGTAATTCAGGAGAAATTTTAATCAATACCAATTCACTCACTTACACGTTGTTTCATAAAGAATTTAAAGAGGTCACAAGAAGAAAAAATCTTAAAATAAAGAGCTTTTCATCAATTGCTGTTTTACTATTTGAGTTAACACTACAATATAGAGCATTCATACAAAATGAGTATATCAAATCTTCTTAGGTCAATTATAACATATTTCATTCATAAAAACTCAATTTAAGGAAGTCCAGCTTTATTGAAAGAAAACAATATTTAAAAAATGTCAATTCTTATTTAAGTCAACAAAGAAATATTTTTTTCAGTTATTTTCTATTAAATAATTACAATTAATATAAATAACATATCAAAAAATGATGGATTTCCTCAAGAATTGAACTCGCATTCTTCACCTTCAAGTGAAAAATACTGAAATCTTTAAATTTTACCGATTGAGATACTGCCTGTTGATTTTAGTTTTCATTACAAACTGCTAACACTCTATTTAAAGAATTAAAAGTTAATTAAATTTAATTAATGAGCTAATACTTGGAAAACTGTATTAACATTAAGCGTCATCCACTACAAGTTTAAAAAAACGTATTTGAATTAAAGTGGATGAATAACGAGTATGTTATTAACGACCGACAATTTGAACAAGATGTATATAGGAAAAATGTATACTAATAATAGAAATTGGGGAAAAAATTGTGCATTTTTTATTGCCAATAAATATTTAATCGATTATCAATAAATATTTCCGAAACCATTTATTTTTTGCATTTATTTAAAATTTCAAGTAAATGCAAACTTCCGATCACTTGAGGTATTCGTAAGTTCTGTGCTGTATATATATAGAGAAGAAATGTTCCGACGTACTATAACACAATTCCAATTTATACGTTTTTATAAACAGATAAAGAAAAACGATTAAACCAATTATTTGTAATATCCGTAGGTATTTTTTAAACTATAGAAACCTTCAAAATGCTATGATATTCAAACATGTTTTAAAGATATGTTTAGAATTAAGGTTATATATTACTATAGATCATTATTTCAAAACTCTGGTAGGGGAGGAAAAGCTGAAGAAATAAAATAAGAGCTAACAATGAAAAAATATTGGAACAACTAATCGATAAGATCGCATAGAAACAAATTACTTTGGATCAAATTACCTGTCGACAAATTAGGTAATTGACTTACAGTTCTGTAGCTTTGGGAGACTGAGAGACCTCCAGATAGCTTCCGATATAGGCACTTTTCTGTTAGCCAGATGGCAGTGAAAAATCGCCAAAGAAATTTGGCGGAATTCTACATTATTTGGCGATTTTCTGCTTTAAAATGACTGTAAGAAATTTGTCGGAATTCTACATTATTTGGAGATTTTTTGCTTTAAAATCACTAAGAAATTTGAAGGAATTCTACATTATTTGGCGACTTTCCGCTGTCGCTCGGCTAACAGAAAATTACCCCAATATTTTCAATACAGTTTAAGTTGCGTTTTCATTTGATTTAAATAAGGATTGAGAACTCTAATTCGAATTTAAATAAAATTTTATTTAAATTTCAGAAGACATTTAGAAAAATTTTCCCGTTTTCAAAAACGCAAACAAATCAGTAAGGTCCAACTTTTCTTCTTCAACTGGCTGACTCGCAATCCAGGTAGCACATCTTGTAGCATAATATTGTACAATATTGTGCGACATTATATGATACTAAACAAGATTGCGAATGTTGATCAATATTGTACAATATTTGTGTGCTAACAGGGAAGTCGTCAATCCCGAGGAAACTTAATTTTAGATATGTCGAGTGAAAAATTACAATAATTTTTAATTATCATTTTATTTATAAATCAGTCATAAATTTAAAAACGTATATGTGTATTCTCTTGAAAATCGCCCACAATTTAATTTTTTATTCAGTTTGGTATTCTTGTTCACTCCTTAAAAACTTTATAATAAAAGTAAAAAATTTAAAAAAAAATGTCTACTTTTTGGAAGTTGGATTTTGGAAATTACTTTCACTCCTCTCCTCCCCCCCCCAAAAAAAAAACTCGAACAGTATAAAAGCTTTTACAGGAGTTGATTCGTCCCTACCGTTAAGACCTAAACTGAAGAACAAAAGCCGTGGAGAAGGTTGTCTTCTAAATAAAGCCAACTGATACTCTTCCATCATCTCAATCATACGGCACGACAATGAGTGAAAACAAATACAGACGGCAGACGACATTTCACTCAAAGTAAAAGCTTCTGTCGTCGTCGCGAACGCCGGGAGCTCACAATTAATAGGGAGAGGGTGGGGCTCCCCATTTGCATCGTTTGTGACACTTTAGGGCGTCGATGGCTGAGCCTCGATGACAGGCCACTTAACTGCCGCCGTCTTATTACTCGCACCGTTTAAAGTGCATAATAAATGACGAAAAAGTGGCTTTCGCTTCTAATCGCGCGCCGACACACAGCAGGAAGAATCGGACGATATTAATGAATCGTTGTGCCCCACTGAGAAAAGTGACCTCAATAGCAGTTGATGGAGACCTTGTCTTGACCTGAACTTTCTCTTTGGATAGTTTTCGTTCGGTGATAATAAAAATTGTTACAGAAGTTATAAAGATCACAAAAGAAAAAGAAAAGTAATAAGCTTTTGATAATAAATAAAATGTTCTCTGTTATGGTTTTTTGAGAATCTGTTTTCATGAACGATGTAGAAATTGGTGTGAAGGTTTGTCACAGTACAACCCATTTTCTTTCTGTAATACAATTGAATGTCTCATTCACTTAAAAATATCATTATAAAGAAAAATCGTTGAATAAAAATTTGTGAATTAAATAATGAAAAATAGAGCTTACTCTCCACTGAATTGACTTTTAACCCTCTATGGGCCTAATTTTTGTTTTAGTACCAAAAAAAATTGTGGGAACGAAAAATCAAAAATTATAAACCTATATATATGCAAATGAAAACAAAATTGTGTGTTTAAACAATTTTATTGCGTTATAATCATTATGAGACTTTCAAGTCACACCGGCCTGTAAAATTTGCACTTCTGTGTGTAATAGCTCATATGTGGAAATCTATAAAACAATTTGCATTTGGTGTAAGGCATAAATTTACATAACATCCATAAACAAAGTTCGGTAATCACTGACAAAAGCACCAATAATTTCAATTGGATCAAATGGTTTCGTTTTTAGTTTTACTGCCAACAGTTTACACAGCAATTATTTTGCTATTTCGGGTTGATGAGCCTGGCAATGGTCATGAATACTAGTATTGGTTGTGTTTGCAACGTCACAGAGTTAAGATTTGTACTCCTTATCATGAAAAAAGTTATAACTATTTTGTAAAATGTCGATAAATTAAGATGTGACCTGAAAGTTACACAGGCCCATAGAGGGTTAACATGTTTCTTAAAATTAGAAAAATTCAGTAATATAGCTTTATACAGGTTTAATATAGAGATTTTTTTTATAATGTAAGTCTTTGTTAATATGAATTTATTTTTGTAAATATAAGAAAAAAACCTTTATCGATTAAATTGTCAGGTATGTGAAAATATTCCTTTATTTAAAAACTTAGCACGCAGAAATTGAAATTTAAAATGATTAGCATTTAATAACAATAATCAGCAAACGTTTCAATGGGCGTTTCTCATAAAAATCTGATTTAAAAGCGTTCTAACATTAACATTTCGCTTTTTAATAAGCAGTAAAGAAATGAAAACAAAAGAGCTTTCGAAAATGACAAAGTAAAAACAAAAAGTCTTGATACTCTTTTTTATAAAAAAAATTATTTGCATAAGTACAAAAAAACAATACATTCAAGACTACAAACGATTAGGGATCTAAATCAGTGATAATTAACTTATCATATTTGAATCCGAAAAATTCAGTCTCGCAGCTTCAAGTCGGGATTCCTAGCGTATAAAAATATTCACATATTTGTAAAGACTGAATCACATCAACTGTAGCATTTTTTTAAACTTAAGTCTTCTTCGTATAATCGTTAGCTTTTCTTCTTTTGCAGGTTATTCGTGATCACCACTCATTCTTTCTTCATTCACCATTCATTTTCACTCTTTAGTATTTATCTAAAATATGTTCCGAAAAATAATTTCTTCAAATCAGAGAAAATTGGCCACTCTATTCTTTTAAATGGCGATCGATTTGGAAGAATTTACTGAAATTTCAGCTGTTGGAAAGTCACAAAAAAAAATGCAAAAATTTAAAAAAAGTCTGAAGAATGTAGTTTAACAGAATTCAACTATCGCAATATGAAGAATAAATAAAAATGTCGATCAGTCAAGGTAAAATAGAATATTTCATTAAAAAGAAAACATGAGCAACAGATGTTAGTTGCAGAGAGATTTTAATGTATATCGTTCAGAAACGTTAATAATTTTAGAAATATCACTTTTTCTAAAATCTCATAGAGTTTCTCGCGTGTGGAGCTGTGACTAATTATTTGTTTAAAATCAATCTTTGTTCACTTTCTTGAATAAACAAATTATCAGAAAGATAAATTTATTTATGCATTTATTTCAAAAACAAAATAAAAGTATTCATAAATGCCACAAATGATTAACGAAATCTCTGTTTTGCTGCAATTTTTGTACAAAAATTGCAGCAAAACAAACAACATGTAAAATATTTTATTAAATTCTGAATCGATAGAATTTATAAATTAGTTTTTTTTAAAAGCAATAAACACTTAAAATGTAAAAAGAAATAACAAGCCTATTACTTTTACAGATATTAAAAAAATTCATTCCAATATGAAATAAATACTTTATATATTTTCTAACAGAACATAATATTCGAATAAAAAACAAACATCGCAAAACTACATTTGAATATAAGAGACAATAAAGTTAAATTAAATTAATAATTTTAAGAACTTTCTGTTTTTAAATAACATACAGAATAATGGACGCCATATAAATAACGGCAAAAACATTTACAATACAAAATATAAGAAATTTTTAACTAACCTTCGTAAGTAGTTAATATATTCTGGCAATAAATAAGTCAGAATTCCGTAAAAGACAATATTCTTAAATGATTTATAAAATCATATGAAGAGAAAAGAGTCAAAGCAAACGACTTTTTTAGAATAATAAAAATGTACAATTACATAAATGAGCAAAACAAAAACAGCAAAATTTCAGAAGCGTTATTAAATATTATTGCAGACGATATCTTTTCTTCAGCAGCTGCAAGTTTCGCAATTATTTTTTTTTGACAAAAGCTAAATTATATTTTCAGGGAACAGTTAGTTCCAATTATACGAAAGAGGTAAAACATCGATTCAATGAATGCGCTTATATCTTATTATTTATCAATATATATTTCATTCGCTTTAGTGATTTGGAATACAGATGTTAAATATAATAATGTAGAAGACATTTTTTAAAGTCAATATTGGTGAATGCAGAATGTTGTGCAAACATAATTGTATTAGAAACTGAATTGATTGGCAATCATTTCTAATTTCCAGGATCTTTATATAGATTATAAGTATTTGAGTCATAAAAGCCACAGAGAAAGATATCATATCCTTCTCTGTGATAAAAGCATTTCACGGCCAATATATCAAATTAGCGTCTTAAATTTTTTTAAAGAAAAATTGAAATATGCTATCATAAATGCCATGTTATCATGTGGGAACATTATTTTTAAGACATTGTTAGTTTTAATTAGTTTAAGTCATTAACAAATTTAAACAGGTTTGAAACTATCGAATACTCATGCGTCAATATATTGAGAATCGGGTACATGGTGGACATTCGTAACAAGTAGAAATATTTTGTTGCTGATAAGTCGCCAAATTTATCCCCTCGTTACCATTTTCTGATAATACTAAAAGTGGAAAATTGATGCCCAAATGTGATAAATCGCCAATTTTTTGCGTGCTCATTTTTTGGATTCAAAAATCTCAGACTCTCTCATCATCATGTTTTAACATGATAAAAACATTTTAACCAAAAAAAAAATGTAACAACGATGCTATTGACTTACAAGATTTTTGAATTACAAATTAAATTTCTATTTTTAAACGATTTTTGGCAATAAAGCGCCAAATGAGACAACCTTTATCATTATTTTCTAATAACCCTTAAAGTGAAAAATTGATGCATCAAAATCAGTAAATTGCCAATTTGTTACCCACGCATTTTGAGGCGTCAAAAACCTCAAGCCAAAATAATATGTTCTCACATGATAACTTTCATTAAAAATTGCAACTATAGGCACAAAGCTATAATTCTTTGATATGTTATATATTATGAGTTATCATAGTATAACAAGATTTTAAAATTAAGATTATCTAAATTGATTTCATTATCTACCTATAAATGTATAACTTAAAAAATTATTACCCGTTTAAAAAGTCCTTTTAAATTTGAAAGCGGTTTAAAAATTTAACCACAATGGACAGTATAGCAAATATTGCTATAAAAAGAATGCTTTATTAAAAAAAATACATCGACTTAATTATTAAGAAATGCTAGAAGATTGAAAGTAATCAGAATTAACTCCTTGTGGTAAAATGACGAATCTAATTCGTCGCTGGTCTTTCAGTTATTCAGTAAATAACCAACAATACTCATCAAGTGACTAAAGTTACTATTATATATGATAATAATATATTTATTTTAAAATCACGAGTGAAATTCATCCATTTTTGTTATGTGTGTAAATTTCACAGATGCTGTTTTTAGAATAAGTTCATCATAGTCGGTTTTGGTTTCAATCAGATTTCATTCTTAAGAACGTCGCCAACAAATCACTTTTATGAACATCAGTCAATTTATATTCTTATTAAAGAGAAAACTCACAAAATTTTTCATCATTAAACATTGCCGGAAGCGGTAAAAAAATACTTTATTTCCCGAGTAAATTGAACCTCAGAAATCAGCAATTCTTCAAAGAAATCCTACGCAGGAACACGAGATCTAAATTAGTGGTCGCAACACACCACGCATGAGGAAGCCCTCTTCATGTACCCGACAAGACATTCATTCGAACTTTTTACGGGGGTTCCGATTCCTTGATGAATTACGGCATCGTAAATTAACGCACTTCTGCTAATGATATACTTTATGAGGGACCTTGGCGCAAACACACACGCACGGTGCAACAGCGAAAGATGATAAATCTCGCCGAAAAATCGTCCCACTTGGCAATCGCGTCTGTTGGCACCCGCCAAAACGTCCGTGAACACGAGACCGACACTGAATCATCTGCTAACACTAGTTAGCTTTTTTTTTCAAGGTGAGTACTCACCGGATCATCTTAGGAATGAGCGCGCGGCCCTCTGTGTCCACTATGATAAATGATTTATCAATGGTGATGGATTGGCCACGTGGTTTTTTCTGGCACATAAACTTTTGGTCAGATTCATAAGTTGATGAGTGTAGAAACGATTCATTAAAGGGAGAAAAAATCATGCAAAAACACCACGAGTTTCAAGATACAGATCAAGCTAGTAAGACAACAACTTGTCAAAAAAATCGTGAATAAAGGTACAGCACCTGGCTGTTTAAACGAAACTAATTTTCAAAATTCAGTAGAACGTGCGCAGTTTTTGGTAAACTATTTAAAGAGTCAGCAAGTTTTTAATGATATTTATTACTATATGAATTCATTAATATTGACGCGTCACTCTATCATGTGTTAACAATCAACCTTGATAATGAACTTGATGAAAGATTAATTGCCATTATCGAAATTATTCAAGAACTAATGGGAATTGTAATTCTGAACCTTGTCCATGCGGCAAAGAGTATCTTAACAGATACGTTACCGGATAAATCTGAAATCAAGCATTCTATTGGATGCTCATGCATTTTTTAGAGAAATGTAAAAACTCCAAGCATTTCCTATTATTTTGTATGTTGTCAAATGATATGCTGGCAAAATTAACAACGTTTTGAATAATTTTCTTTTCTCTTTATGTAATTTCAATTAAAGGTTTTTAAAGGTTCTTTTATTTTCTTACGTTTTCTACAAAAGCACACATTTTATGTATCTTATAATTAAAGCCTCACATGGGCTGCTTTTCATACTTTACTTAAAGAGTAATTAATACATAGAATGCTTATACCTCACATATCATGCCTAAAGAAAGAGCAAACTGTATTCAAATAATTCTCATATTTCACTGGACAAAAATGGCAGGCTGTTTATTAAAATACCATCTTTTCATATATTGCTGGTAGCATATACGTCAGTTTCAAAATTTCCATATTGCCTAAATAAAGATGTCCAACCATAGAGTACATTTTTTAAGAATTAGTATGTGACAGGTTCTCTCTTGGGTAAAATCAAATATAAGATCGTTCTGTCCCAAAGACCAGACACGTAAACAGTGCTTAAGAATTCAATACAACTCTTTGATAATTTATTCACAAGTTGCGTTTATTTCGAAGAAAATATAACAAAAATTATATTTTTACAAATTAATATTATGTAAATAAAATATTCAAGTTAAAAGGAAATCCAAACTTCACATTAATTATATTCTATTGTAAGCATCTAAATGACAAAAATTGCTTTCATTACATTTCTGAAGACAATATTTTATATATATAACAATATTTTTTATTCATATAAAGATTTTTTTTACACTTTATGTAATAAAATGAATTAAAGTTAGATCGCTAAATTTGATTATAAGAAAGAAATGGAGCATTTGAAGCCGTTTGGAAAAAGATGAGCTCTTATTACGCTCATTTTTATTTACGCCCATTTTTATTTATATTTAATTGCTTTTAATTTTTAAAATCCTTTATTGAACGATGGAAATTTGAAGACCGTTTGTTGTTGTTCTCGTGTTCCGCTTTACAACGAAAGGAGGGGTGCAGTAGCTTCTGAGGGTATGGACATCTGAACACCAAAGGATAGACACCTGACTTCTTGCTCACACGCGTCACAAACTCTTTCTACGGGATAGTCTTCTTTCATGCATTCCCTTCATTCATCCAAAGATCGTGATTTACATCTGGAACAGAGAAAATGATCTCCTCTGACCCAGTACATCCAGTGATATTACTGAAGTACCTTTTAAATCCGGCTAATATCTTCACAATATGACAATATGTTCTAACAATTGAAAGAACACAATAACGTATTCCTAATAGAAAGCAGTAGATGTAGCATAAAAATAAGATTAAAAATCTTGTATTATTAATTTAATAAATTAAAAAGAACAGTTTTTTTTCTTGATTTATTCTGTACCAAACATTAATTAATGGTTTTATAAAAAATAATTTTGTAACATGGTTGATAAAATAATTTGGTAAATAAAGAGTTAAGCTTTGTTTTTCAAAAGTACAAAAAAATCTGAACTCCTATTTGCAAAAAAAAAAAAAAAAAAAAAAACAATAATTATGATATTTTTTTAATTCATCATAATCTAGACTTATTTAACTAAACCTTTTCAACTGTTTTTTTAAATACGTCATCCCACATGAAAGACAGCGTTGAAACGTAGCTGTTGACATAATGCCGCACAAATCCCCTTTGAAACAAAGGAACCGGGAGAAAATGTTGACTGAACTTCGAAAGAAAGTGCTTTGACAGCTGTGCGAACGTTATTTTTGAAGTTCCTGTTTTGGAGAAGCTCTTTTCCTGCCGGACAAAGAACAATGGGACAGACGGACGAAATTGTAGATCGAGAAAACACGCCGTCTAGCTGGATCGTTAGTTTTGAATGCTTTTTTTTTCAGTTTCCGGAATTGTCGCTATTATTAATTGAAACCATTCTGTCGAAGCCACGAGTGATCGTTTTTTAATCGTTAGCAAGTTTAAAAAAATTACTTTTTTTTGTCCTTTGTCTTTTGGATTTTATAATGGAAAATGATAGAATAGAAAAGTAAGAGATGCCACGATATTTAATTTGAAAAACCTCTGGCAACTTTTTAAGCGTTTTTCCTCAAAAAAAAATTTTTTTTTTTTTTTTCATTTTTTAAAAATGTCATCAGATTTGAAAATTTTCTGTATACAAATCTAGGATTCTACAATTTTTCATCTTTTATTTTTCGTGGTTTGTAGATAACTTTTTTTAAAAAAATATTATTAATACATTTTTTTCAGTCTACCTATGAGCAACTTAAACGATAGTTAGATAAATTATATAAAATAGAATTCTTATCTTCATACTTTTACATTACTCTAGCTTTAAGAAAGATATTTGACAGCAAATGTTTAATGAAATCACCGTAATTGTTGAAAGTAACAGGAAAATTGATTTTAAAAGCCTTATTATAGTTGACGCTTTTAATATTTTTTTAAACATGTTTAATGCCATTTTCGAAGTTGTTAAGATATTTTTTTTAAAAAAAGCTTATCCAGTCCTACCTATATGTGGTCTTTGCATAATAATTTTGCTCTCTCAAAAAATAAAAAATTGAACATAAATTTTTACATAAAAATTTCCCAGAATCGAAAAGCAACAAGAGGGGGAGACACAGTGGGAGTGGTCTTCCCAAAACTTTCTCGCATACTCTCTAATAAGCGTTTTTTCCGTGCTCTCGCATAAAACTGTTGACTCGTGCGATGGTTGACTGTGCTCGTTCTGACATCGTAGTGTCCACAAAAGTAAACGCACTGTGGAAATGAATGGACTAAATCCATTTCTGAAGTAACTGGGCCTCAATAAACCCATTGCTTTGCCTGGTCTCATACGAAGAAATCTAAAGGGGTCAGATCTGGAGATCATGGTGGCCATGAAACAGGACCCAGAAGTCCAATCCAGCGACCGAATAAAGGTTTTTTTAAGCCAGATACGACGTCATTCATTTTCTCTCGCATTTTTCTCGAAAACTACGGGTCGTAGAGGTACAGTTCTTTGGAAAAATTTTATGTCCTACAAACAATGAATCCGATTGTGCAGTTTATCCGGTCTTGCTGGGATATGCTGTATGTGTTTGCATTTTACAAAAGTTCTTTAACTCATCGTTGGTTTCTTTTGAACGACGAAACCACTGCATTGGGATACTGAATTCGATACCATGAAAAGATACATATGCTAAAGTGCAATTATCAAGTAATATTTACTAATATATTATTTGTTAATATTTAATACCAAACAAATAATTTTAATAATAAAACCGTTTTATTACGATTATCCATAACGGAGGAATAAGTAAACATCATATAGAATTTAAAATTACAGATCTGAGAAAGAAAACACAAATCTGAATATTTTTCGTTCTAGAATCGAAAACTCTTTGCGCTTTTAAGCATGAGTCAGGGTGTGTTTATTTAGTCAAAATAAGGTTGAAAGCAGAAAGGAGGACATGCTTACATTTAACAATAATGTGAATTCAGATTATTCGCGGATTTGGGAGGCGTAAAAACTATGAATAGCAAGCAACATTGACGGAAAAAGATATTAATTCACAATAAAATACTTTAGAACAATTTTTATTTAATCTAAGGGAATAAACATTTAGTTATGCTGAATAAATAAATAATTTCTGTTCTTAAAACGTGGTAGCTCATTTTTTTTGCCAAATGATTTTTTTATTTCCAAAAAAGGAAAAAATTATATTAAAACAGTTCTGTTTACATTTGCTATTAAATTCTTATGAACATTTTAAGACTAA
Source organism: Argiope argentata (assembly GCA_026289955.1). Classification (NCBI taxonomy): domain Eukaryota; kingdom Metazoa; phylum Arthropoda; class Arachnida; order Araneae; family Araneidae; genus Argiope; species Argiope argentata. Next base: position 2,332,971 of record JAOUZG010030537.1, on the reverse strand, counting down.
TAACCGTACATAACCTCGACCTTAGACAATAGATAGCCTTAATGATATTATATATAATATTCTTCGTGCTGCTTCTGAAACCTTTTTTGTCACTTGAATTAATAATATAAGCAATCAATGCACAATTTTGAGTTAAAATGTGCGGTCGTAAATGACACAACACTTACAAACGTACAGAAAAAGAAACTGAATGAAAATACTAAATTGGGGCTTAAATTAAGGCCAAAGAATCATAAAATCCTGAAACGGCTAATTCTTCCGCGTCTCATCTCTTAGCGGGGTAGAATTGTCGAAAAATGGTAACATCAGAATACTGAAAAGAACAGCATCTTCTATATTCGTATCTTCATCAATAAGTGTAACATAAATCGGAGGAAAATAAAAGTAATTTTTTTTTTTGCAATTTTTTTCTCGAAGTCTGAAATCCCCGAATCTGGTTAGTTCTGTATTTAACATTTAAACTTTGTATAATCTAAAGCAGTCTTTGTTTTTATATTAAGTAAAGTTCTATTTCAATAACCCATTTCCTTCACTATGTGATCGTAAATCTTCCATCGGATCCATTGTAAGACCCTCTCGCCTGTGGACGTCGGTCGGTAGCTTCCCACAAACGGTCAGTCAAATGAGCAGACATCAATGAACCTGAAATAACCACAAATGAGAGGGAGAGGGCAAAATGCGCCGTAAGAAAAGCGCGCAAGGACCAGGGGAAGGGGGCTTAAGACAGAATTACAGGTACGACCGTTTCAGTAACAAACAAAAAAGCAGAATGAAACTAGAAATGTTAATTTCAGCATTTGATATTTGAAATGTTCGTATCGGCTCTCCACCTACCTATCCAGTCACAAATTTCAAAACATGTATCTTAGACATGAATTTATCAATTTTAATGACTCTACAGAACGAATATATATTTTGGACGGAGTTTTATACGACTGACTTGAACCAAAACTTGAAACGGAACTCCAGTCGTAGTTACAAAATTATATACCTAATTTCACTACAGAAGCGGCGGCAGGAATTTGCCGAGGGGGAGGCAAGACAAATCCAACAGGGGGGGGGGGGCAAGCACAATATCTCTCATTTGGCTTCAAAATAACTCAAAATAGTTAATTTTACATTTAGTTAAAGAAAATCAAGTATTATTTAGATTCTTTTTTTTTGTTCAGAAACTGGTCCTTCCTTTCATTGTTCATTGTACTTTTGTTTAAAAAAAGAAAGAAAAGAAAGAAAGATATGTTGTTATGCAATATCTCATTCACTTCTCGGATATATTGCCAAAATAAGTGCAAATTATAAGTTAAATGAACGACTATTTAATCAAATTTCAGACATCTTTAGACTTCTTCGACACTCGTCGCATTGAGTTTATAGACGATTCATCAAAAATTGTCAATAAATTCGTTTATCACCTTTGTCAGTTATATAGTGAAAAGTAGTACACATTATAAGCTGAATGAACGGCATTTGGATCAGATGTCTGAAAATCTGCTTAACACATGTCTTCGACATCCACTATTTTCAATTTTTAGGTGTATCAAAAATTGTCTATGCAAATACGGCATATTATTGATCTACCACCCTATCGAATATTTTGCCAAATATAGTCTAAACCATTTAACCATCACTTGGATATTTCGATTGTTTACAACATATTAATTTCAAGAAGGTTTTTAAATAATCATATTCAATAATGCGCAGCTCTCTACAACCATCCTCAAATGGTGAACATTTTTGCCGACGAAACTCTAAATATCTCGCCGACAGGGGGGGGGGGGCAAGAGGCTTCCGACAGGGGAGCAATTGCTCCCCTAGCTCCCCTGCTATCGCCAACTCTGTTTCACTAATTACGTAGTTTTTATGTATATGGAAGTACAGAAGCTCAATCCTTTGAAAATTTTGTCTTAATATTTTATAAGAATTTATCTTTTAGATGCCAAATCTTAGAGCCAAATTATATCTATCTTTTTATGTTTTTTAGTCATTAAGTTCAATTGTACTCGAATAGCAAGACAGTTTTTTTTTTCTAAATGGATTTTGTTCAAAAATTTGATAGAAATCTAAAAACTACCGAATTCCAACAATCAGCTCGAATATTTTGTAGTTGTCGTGTTCACAAATAGACGTGAAGTCGGAAATATACATTTCCTACTTGAACTCTGGAAGGTATGAATCGTCGAAATACCTCAAAAATTCCAATTCTTTAATGATTACAATGCTCTCTGTATACTTCTCAGATCAGAATTTTTTTAAAAAAAATTACCACACACAGATATTTAAAGAAAAAGAGTATATAATCAATTATAAGTTATTAGCATAAAAATGATAAAACTGCTGAGATGTAAAACATCCATTTCGTATTACATTGGCATAGAATAACGATAAATCAATCAAACGCCAAATCAATCGCCAAACCCTCGCCCGAAGTGGATGAATGAATGCGACTGATCCATTTTCTTCAAAAAGTCTACTTTCAAATATCAGGGTAAATGTTTTCGTTCTCCGAATATCCGTTTCGAATGGCTCAAATATAGACTGCAGAGAAATGGCCTACATTTTCCAGAAAGGAATAACCCTGAAGATGCGGGTGTAAGTTCCAAATCTCCAACAAGATATCTTCGTTTTTTATACCCAAGATAAGGATCTTCAATCTTCATAATTGACGTTGAAAGCAACTTCGTTGAATCATTAATTAGAAAAGTCTTCTTTAAGTTACTTTTTTATAAAACGCCTAATCTCATGTTTCCATGTCCCACATGAATGTTCGGGAAAACCTAAAGGGTCGGTATCAAATGGTTTCATGAACCCTAAATTGATCGAATTTGCACTTAATTTCTCTACACATCTTTAAAGGATGTTAATCAATGTATTACTTGAGGTACTTGACACGATGAAATTCACTTTGATTGATGTGAACTTGATTCTTTGCGTTCGCTTCCGTTAGACTAATTATTTGTTTACTTTAGCATTTTTATATATTTTCATTGGCTGAAGTGCTCTTAAGATAATTATCTTCGCAACTTAGGATGCAATGCTTCCTTCCCAATTGTAAATATTGAAAAAATAAAATTTTTGAGCCCGATTTGGCCTTCATTTTTTTAAGTTCAGTCACGCGCAATTTATATTTATCAATCTTCTTTCTAAGCGCATTAATGTACAAATCATCCTTTAAAATGATAGAAATTACTTGATTACATAATCTATGAGTAATTTAAGCCATATTATTATAAATAAGGATTAAGAATTAAATCTTGGTAATGATTATTAATTGGCAATACCAGTTGTTTGGTTATATTAAATCTGAAATACTTGTATTCCCAATTTACTCTAGTTATTCGTAAATACAGGGTGTCCAAAAAGTTCCCGTACTGATGGTTTGTTAATTTATTTTACAAAAACAATAGGTTTAAAAAGAATTATTTTTATGCCAATGATAAAAAGCACATTTAACATAACTAAGGAAAAAATACTGAACTTACATTTATAATAAATGTTCAAAATGTCCATCCCTTTCTTGGAGACAAAGCTGAACTCGTTTGTGCATGTTTTTCGAAACGCGTTTTAACATGCTAGGAGTGATTTCTTGTCTCGTTTGGGTAATTGCGGTTTTCAAATAATCTATTGTTTGAGGATCATCTTCATAAATTTTGTCCTTTAAATATCCCCAACGAAAAAAGTCCGGGATGGTCAGATCAGGGGATCGAGGTGGCCAAAGATTTTTTGAGATAAGTCGATCGCCGAAAAAAGCTTCATGCCTGTCCATGGTTTCATTACTGGTATGGCAAAATTTAATATACTTGAAAAAAATCATGGACAGTGATTTTTTAAATTTGGAGTATGGGAACTTTTTGGACACCCGGTACTTACATTATGGAACTATAAACTAACCTCAAATGAATCATATAACTCATCTATGTATTTAAAATAATTGGTAAAACCAATGAAATAGTCTCACATACTCATCATAAGTTCAATTTCGCCAATTTTTATTTTATATGAATTTTCGTAAGCCATTAATTACGTCAACGTACTTCCTTTTCTTTTACTGTTCTCCAGTTTCAAGATAGACCTCGATGAGCTAATTGTATGGCCGCTTGTGACCAGAGGGTTTGAAATTCAATACCCGATTCCATTCAAGACCATTCATATATATGGGCCACGTCCAAATGAAATCTGATGTCGTGGGCTAAATATCTTCTTTTGTAATGGTGAGGAAATTTAGAAAGGGGGTGGCAATTCAATTTCTACAAATTTATCAAATTAGAGAAAAGAAATAGTGCGAAAATGATATTAGTGTCAATAAAAGGAATAGTATTTCTGTTTCAAAACTGCATAAAAACAATTTTGTCTGAATATTTTTGAAGATATAGCAGAAAAACATTGGAACTCATTTTATTTTTAATTAACTTTCGTAATTTGAAGATTTGACATTTATCATCCTGTCTTGAAGAATATGAGTGCCGAATTTCATTAAATTCTTGCAAGGATTTTAATAATATATAAGTTTAGTTTAGTTTAGTTATATTGACGCCCCGTTGTAAAGCAACACTAGGGCTATTTTTGTACGGAACTCGTAATTTTGAACCATGGTCAGATGACGAGGACTACACCTGAGTTGGTACCTTCTCTCCACACCACATCAGAGCGAGGATGCTTGACCCTAATGGATTTAACATGCAACAAACCTAACTACAGTACAGTTCTTCAGTGCAATCGGGTCTCGAACTTGAAACCTCGCGGTTTATGAACCCAGATTTTACTTGACCGCTTCAGATAATTATTTTTTGAATAAAAATTATACAAAACTAATCTGCCGGCTTGCTGGCACAGAGGTAGCGCGTCTTCCTCGTGTTCTGGAAGTCCCGGGTTCGAGTCCCGGTTCGGGCATGGTTGTTATTCTGTGTGCTATCTGTGAGATGTGTGAATGTGCCCCCCTGTAAAAAGGGGTTGTGCAAGCGAATGTGGTGAGTGTGTAGCAAAGTCGTACTCTTGGCCCTAGTTGGCGCTACTCAAATACAAGAGACGATTCATTCGGCTTAAATCTGCTGTTGGGCTCAGCAGCGGGCTTGTCCATGACAAGTGCCATTTGACACAACAACATCAACAACAAAACTAATCTTTTTCCAAATAAATTTCTGTCGTCTAAATAAACTTCTGTCGTCTTTACTTGAGTTTTACCAATCCATATTTGTTTATATTTATCGCTTCTTATTTCCTCGAAGATGAAAGACTATGAAGCCAAAAACCTCTCATTCACAAATTATCCAAGTAATCATGGATATAAGCAAACTTCCTGTATTCCTTGTTTATAAACACAGCTAAGTAATGGAAATAATGAACATTTCCGCAATAATAAACTGGCAAAACATGGCCAAATCTGACTCCTGTGTCATTCAACTCCATCCGTGAATCCAATCCGACAAACATGTTTTGCAGCTAATTTTATGCAATTATCGCTAATTTTCTCTAATATATGGATTTATTTCTATAAACACGATTGGATTCATCTAATTCCGACAGGTGTAAATGCTTATCTTTTACAGAATTTATCTTATAATTAGTTGTATACTATAGTTTACTTTTCATGGATTATTCCCCTCATATCTCCGACGTTTTAACCTGGTCCCTAATGCTTCCTGCCCTTGCTGAAATCTTGATGCTAAGCCGATCCACTACGCAACAGAATGTTTGCTGACTTCCTCCTTCCATATGACGAAGCCAACACCTGAGCTAGAACGTGCCTGATTCCGTAGTGTTGCCTCTTCCCAAGGATCCAGGACGAAAATTCGAAAAATGATTCGCCACATTGAAGAAAACAGAGATTTGTTTAGATTTCAAGAACACTCTTCACAAGAGTAGCTCTACAAATCCATATCTTTTTTTTTCCTGTTATTTTTGTGCTTGTACATACCATTTTTGTTTTTTTTGTGTTTTTCTTTTTTATTACTGTTTCTGTCCTCGTCCCTAAATTTTTCTTTTGTATTTTTACAATATTTCTCAGAAATTTGTAATTTCAAAGAAACTATAAATTTGTTTATGTGAGCTAGCACAAGTCTTCAGTTTATCTCCAATAGTTAGCTTAATAAGACAAAGCCACTTTCCATTTAAATTTCAAACAGCTCACTGTCTCTACATTTCTTTAATTAGAAACTAAAATCCCCTATTAAATTCTAACCAATGAATGTGAGACGTCGAACAACAGTCACTTTCATTATATCTTCCACTTCATGTTCATTACTCTGGTTAAATAACCAGGTGGTTATAGCTGCAGGGACATGAAGCGGCGTTGTTTGTATACTATAGTATAAATAACACAGCCATTGTAGTTATACCGAACTTAAGTGAACATATGTTAGGACTAGTCGAATATATGTTAAATAGACCACTGCCAACCAAATTACTGCTTCTTTCACCAGATATTTTAACGCAAGGACCATAAATATTTAGCAACATAGAAAGAATCCTTATCTTTTCTTTGGTGACTTGTTGAAATTGCTGCAATTTACTTGGCTGTACTATTATGAGAAGTAATAATACCATTGAGACGGGTAAATGACTCCCGAAGTAGAATATCACATTTAGCTTTAAAAACTGACATGTTTTTGTCTACGCTTTAACTCAATCCTCTCAAAACTACTGAAAAATATTGTTTCAATGGATATTCGCACATTCTATTTCGGCATATCCTGCAACTGCATTACATATTTATAATATATATGTATACTACTAAAAGTTGAAAAGTTGGGATGGATTGCGCAAAATAAATTCAACAATATTCTATCTTTAGAACTTTTGTTGGCCAGAGAGAATAGGAAAAAAGGCGAAATAATTTAAACGCCCAAATAATTAACCCTTTTTATGTAATTCATCTTTATTATAAAAAGTTATCTCATCCATAGAAAAATCTATTATTTCTATACTGACACAATTTTCTGTTGGAAATGAAAAGAGAAGGCGTAAGGGCGATTACAGAGAAGTTATAAAGTAATACAGCACCTGAGCAAATTACAGCCTTGTTTAATAGTAGCAAGATAGTCTTGCCACTTATTACAAAAGATTTCCACCTATAAAATGTGGAAGCGAAGATATCATTAGCTATTTTGGAAGTTGCACCATACACCCATCGTGGGCTCCGAGAAGATGTTTCATACTTAACAAAGTTTGGAAAAGATTGTTAAAGTACTAATCATTGCAGTAGAAAAACCTACAAAAACAGAGGCTTTTCAAGGAACACAGTTATAATAACACCATTAGTGAAGACACTATTGGAATTAATATTTGGGATTTTTTTGGCGCAAGAGCCATATTTGGCTAAATTGCGCCATACATATGGTTAAAATTTAAAATCAAAGATAAAAATCTGAAACAGTGGTTTCAAAAAGTGCCCTAAAACTTAGGAAAGTGAACAAAATTGTTAAACAGAAATAGGTTGTGAAATGCAAGGAAATAAACAAACATCCTTGAAGATATTAAAAAGATTTGGATGGGGTATTCCATCCATCAAGTCAGGCAAAGTTACAGATGAACAATTAAAAAGGTTCTGAAGATGGGAATTAAAAGTAGTAAATTCATTTAGAATGTGGCTAACGATAAAACTAGTATGACAAGAGAGACATACAGGGGCATTTTCTCCAAAAATGAGGTACTTATGAGTGAAGCGTAAATGTCCTATACGGAGGCGTGTAAATTTGACATCGATCCCTCGCACAGGAATAGTGAAGACGCTAAGAAGCATATGTAAAGCCCAATAGTGAATGGAATTCTACGTTATTAGATCGAAACCGATGGCAACAGAAGCTCACAATGCAACAAAAACGCAAGCACTAGTTGTTGACGGAAACATTTTATCCTATATATCTCCAGGAACTGTTTAAAATTAAGGAAAGAAAATTAATTACCAGTATGATGAAACATTTATATTAGAGCAACCATTTGGGAATCACTGTTGACACCATATAATGCTTGCAAGCAACTCATATGGGCAAAAATTTCCGCAACTCTCACCATTCGTATCTGATTAAGTAAACTAATGTGAGGAGTCTATCCTCTTTCAAACCACCGATCAGGTATATGTGTGGATATAACTTCTAGATAAATAAAATTCTATCTGTTTGACACCAACTGTGAGACACGGAGGACGCTCCTTATAATCTGGTGTGTATCTTGGCTCGTCCTAGAAAACCTATTCTTTGGAGAAGGGAAAAAAGTAGACGATCAGTAGCGGAGAATGAAACCAGCTTCATTCAATTGTCCAACCAATTTTCAATGAAGTGTGTTCACTCTTTCAAGATGCATTCAAAGTGCATTCAAGAATAATTGGGAGAACATGATGACGAATCAAAACATATCCTCGTTTCTTCATTCCCCCGAATTGAAGCTTTTTAGATATTTAACCCTATTTCACGTCCTGTAACAATTATTCTTTCGAGAAGGTAAAAAAATGGATAATCACTAACGGAAAATGAAACCAGCTTCATCCAGTTGTCCAATCATTTTTCAATGAAGAATTTTCACTCTTTCAAGATACGTTCAAAACGCATTCAAGAATAATTTGGAGAACATGATGACGAATCAAAACATATCCTCTTGTTTCTTTATTCCCCTGAATTGAGGCTTTTTGGACATTTAACCCTATTTCACAGAACTGAATTTCAGGCGGAAATCGGTTCAATTAAGGAAAGTGATAATTTATTAATCTTTTCGTACATTCGTATTCACATTCGGGGTAACTGACAAATCGTAGCGATTTACATGGCTGAGGAAAAATATATGATTAGGTGGACACAAACGGAACCACTATTCCTCAAAAGGTTAAGAAATAATCAGTCTAATCTTGTCAATCAATTTTAAATGTCAATCTTATTTTCGGAATTAGAAACAGCAATGCACGAAGCTTGATTTTGTTTAATAACAGTGTATGGCAAATTTTCAAATGGACGGTGAAAGCTGATTTATTAACAAATATTATTAATCTTGTCCACAAAAATAAGTTGGTTAAAAAGTTTGAATTTTATGCATTAGGAAATAGGATGGTTAGAAGGTTTTGATGTCTCCAAAATTTACGGAAAAAAAATATTTTTACCAGCTTTCACTAGTACTGCTTTATTATTACGTATGCTTCTTTGAAAGCAGAAGCATTTTCAAAAATTTGACCTGCTTTTACTATTATTGCTTTTTTTTACGTATACTTTCTTTGACAGCAGGTGCGTTTTTAAAATGCTGCCAAAGAACTATGACATCATAGCTGTTATTTCATCTCAAAATCGGTCAAGATCCAAAACTTTGTTTGCCATCTAAAAGAGAGAGAGAGAGGAGAAGTCTAGTGATTGTTTCAAGCCAGTTTAAATTGGTTAATGACTTAAATTCGTTAAGAAAGAAAATGATTTTAAAAAATAATAATGTTATCTCACATGGTAACTTACAATTTACGGTGGAAGATTTCCCTTTTCTTTATTATTTATTTCATTCTAGAACGTTAATGAAGATTATCGATAAAAGTTCACAGTTTTTATATCCAAGAAAAGTTAAGCTGCGGTTCAATATCAAAGGAGGTAATAAAAAAAAGAGTTCGTACAGCTACAAAGTTACTGAGTTTAAGCCAAGTTCTTATTTTTATCGACGTTGCCGAACAACTGTAAAAGATATCCATCATCGACGTGTGGAAGGAAATACAACTTGTTTTGGTACACGAAGCGTTAAAGGATCAATTGTTCCAGTCATAACATTAGATCAGAGTTCACACGCAATCGGTAGCAAAAAGAGTGTACTTCGGTCCAAGACAGACACGAAAATAATAATAAAAAAAGCTCGATAACTGTCAAAAGAGCTGCTAAAATCATGTTTTACTAGATTTTTTTTAATTCACTTTCTCACGAATAACAGATTGTATATACTTTAAGACCAGGGTGTTGACGGAAAAAACTTTACAATAGTTTCTTTGCGCTAGTAAGTGACTTTGGACAAAGTAGTTACACTTGTTTATTTCCTAGCAAATAAAAATTCCCCTTGGAATAATTTTTAAAATTGAAAGTACACACATCAAGAATACGTTAATTGTCTTTCGAAGAAAAGTTTTGTAAAAAAGAAAGAAAAAGCAATATTTTAAAGTTTTAATTTTAAAAACCGTGTTTGCAAAAATTCCATGTCGGTATTCAGCCTACCTCGAAGTCAATGAGTCTCGAAGGAAGAATAAAAGGTCTGAGTGTCATTCATCCATCCATCCATCCATCAATTGAGTGTCCCATCAATTGAGTTTATGAGAAAACAAATGGTTTAAATGAGCTAAACTGAAGAACGGTTAAATGGATCAGACTATACTGAAAGGAAATTAAGCTTAAGTGAGCGACAGTGGAAGCAGAAAACTAAAAACTGAGTGTTACTCTGGTCGCAAGCCACATCTGGTGCAATACCAACTATGCGATGCCGCTTTTTTTTTAATCCCTTAGAAATTAAAAGTTGGTCTTACACTGAAGCTGATTTGTTGTTTTATTGCAGCGGCTCATCTCCCTTGGATCGAACTAATCAAACCAAGCCTAAGATATCAGGGTTAAAGGGTCAAAACCCCTGAATACCCGAGGGCATGTCTGAGTTCTAGCTCATATGAAGACGACTCTCACATATTCGATTTCGATGAAAAGTTTCTTGGAACACCCGTCTTTAGAGAAAAGGACCATCTCCTTAATAATGTGATTGTTAAATTCAATTACTTCTAATATTTTAACATGAACTAGGTACGTTCGAGGAAAGAATTTAATCGAGTTAAGAGTTGAGTGCATTTTTTCAAAATAAATCATGTTTCATTTCCTTTTGTACACATATTAATAGTATTTCCCCCCGTGTTATTTAAAGTTTGTTTCAGTGTGTTTGTCTACATATATTTACATATTTTCTTTTGCATTTGTATTTTGAATATTTTATTTTATCATGATTCTTCAACTGCATTATATAATCTACTGTGTGTTTCTGTTAGTAGTGAGCACCTAGATTTTGTGTATTTACTTTTAGTATTTTTGTATACATGCTTTCCACCTCTTTTTTCTTTGCATTTGTGCCTATGTCTTTACATTTTAAATTTATTTTACTGTTAATTGTGAAATGACTTACATCTGTAAGCCTTGTGATATACTTGTTGGCTCACAAGTTTATACGTCAAGAACCCCCCACCCCCCAAAAAAAGGTTAGTAATGTGGGGAAAGGCAACAACCTGCATTAACCCTTTCGCTGCGAAGCGCCTAAAAATGAATTACTCTCTGAGCAGCCGGCGCGCTAGTAGATTGTCTGTACGGACGACACAGTACACAAGAAGCTCCTAAGACAGAGTGTGAAATCGATTTTTCTGGTCTTTTCCTTGGGGTGACTGGTTGAAAATAGCAGCCAAATAATAGTAGTAATAATGAGGATAATAATAACAATTTTAGTAATTTTTAATAATATTAAATAATATAAACACTCTTTAATAATATTTCTGTGTATAACATAATTTATAGCAGGGTTCAGTACATAATCCAACGTTACACTCTTTGCCTTCATATCGTGTTTCGGTTCGCCTCTTGTGTTTGCTGTAAACCACATATTTCCGTCGACCATTTTGCCGGATTCCTGTTTAATGACGATGAACCTGTAATTATTAATACCAAAATGTAAAACAAATGTATGGCACCAGAAGGCGCTGTTCGCTCAAGGGCAGCGTCCATAGTCGAGCGCCAGAAGGCGCTGTTCGCCGAGAGAAAGCGTCTATGGCCGAGCGCCAAAAGGCGCTGTTCGCAGCGAAAGGGTTAATAAGTATAACATATTTATTAGGATTAGAAGGGCAAAACATTACTAAACGAACATAAAATGCATAAAAAGGCACACGCACCGTCTCAACTCTCATCCGCCATTTATAGCGAGAAAGCATAATACGATCAATGACACAACTGGGATATGAGATCTGGATATGAGATGCCATACTGGATATTAGATCTGTTAGCTGCTTCCACAGTAAGAAACTGAGCACTGCACTGTCCTAACTGAAGGAATTCAAAAAACAGATTTAGTGTCATAAATTGTTTGTGAAATGCGTCACCTCCAATTTGCCAAGAAAAGACAAAGTGTCTCCAACGCAGAACTTCAGCCATCCCCAAGACGTGACTCCAGACTACAATGGAACCCAGCGATAACACAAACCATAAAGATAATACAGAATGGAACACATTTTGTTCTTAAGTTTCCTTTTAAAATTGCTATTGCCTGGAAGCAAACAAGAAAATATCGACTTCCAGTCCTAAAATTTCCATGGAATATTACCCCGTATAAAAGCAATGCAAGAATGTTTTGCCAGGGGGCAAATTATTACGATGTTAATTGCTAATTGCAGCACAGTTTGTCGAAACCACAATGTATGATCGATTTCAACTCCACAAATCAACAACAAAAAAGGAGCAAAGTTAACTAGTTAATTGACTGTAAAGTCGAGCTGGGAATATTAATGAAGGTTATTATATATTTTCGGGTTTAATTTGATAGCCGTCTCCTGTTAATAGCTTGTTTTCTTCCCCATATTATTCATGGCTGTTCACAGTAATTATTTTAAAGCAAGCAGAATAAATAGGATAAGCCTGTATCTTATATCAATAGATCAAAACTAAAAATGAATGAATTTGATAAAAATTATTTTTAATACCACCCTTCTATTAGTAAGTACACTTGAAAAAAGAATTATCTATTTTAATCACTTCCTACATTTTTTCTTTTATAAATAACTTTTTATTATTAATGTAATGGAATTATTAAAAGAAATTCACTTTTTGCCACAAGACAGTGCCACTGATATGAAATCAAAGTTTAATTAAATTATTATATCAACTGATAATTAGGCTCGGAAAATTATAAAATAATTTATTGTCACCGAATATGCACAAATGTATAAAATTTAAAACTGAAGCATATCCAGTGAACACTCAATAACATACCCATATTGTTACAAACGGGCGAACGTCACGAAAGGGCACAGAAGGAGATAGCGATTGACGACGGTTGACGAAGAGCTTGGCGCCTGCCGGGTTTGTTTGGCGAAAGGAATGGTCTGGTAGTCGCTGAATTGCTCGCTCTGTTTTCCGAAGTTTCGCCTGCTCGTTCGGCTATATAAGGGACGGGTTGCCACAATCTGGCAGTTCCTCTCGGAAGAGTAGCGACTCGTTGTAGCGAGTTGATTACTCTTCTCACTTGTCATTAGTGAGGTACGTTTACGTTTGCTGTTAACGTTGTATAAGTGAACTCGCTGTGAGTTACTGTTTACTCACAGCGAGCTGTTTACGATAGCTGTTTTGCGGTCTTTTTATTGTGTGTAAGGCTTGCATTTACGCTGTAAGTGACTGATTACTGCTGGATTATGTTTATCTGAAGTTTTACTTTATCAAGTCATCCTGTAAATATCTGTAAATAAATTTGTTTGTGCTGTCCTTAAGTATTCATTCCGAATCCGCTACGTAAATAACGTAACAATATCAAAGCATATCCAGGATTGAACACTCAATAACAAAAATTCATTTTTTTACTAACGTGAAACCAAATATTTACAAAAAAAGGAGTAAAAATTAATATTTTCTTTTGGTAAGCAAAGAATCTTTTCGCAAAGAATAAAAATTGAGTTAAACAGTTATATTGAGAGAATATTAAAAATGTTTGTAGAACGAAGTAGTCTTTTGATTCAAAATTCCAGATAAAAAACCTGAATCTTTCGAAGAACCGCTGTGTAAACGAATCTAATGCACATTACTTTATAAAGACTAATTTTCCGCCCGCTGGTAAGGTGCAAAACTCTGGAAAAGGGAATGCCATCTCAATTACCATCCTTATCGTTTCCCAACGATTTAAAATTACGAAGTCTCCCAAAATTAACTTGTCATGTTTCAAAACAAAACGTTAATACAACTAAACTAATTAAAAAAATAACTATACTATGTGCGTTCCGTATAGTTGTGAACAATATTCCACTGGTGAATCGGTGGAATATGATTAATGCACAAGTAAAAAAAAGGCCAATTATATTTTGGAAAGATATCTCCCTATTGGTTGGAACTAAAATATGACCCGGAACAACAATTGTAGAGACAAAACTACATATCAAATGTTATTTTACATTGTCATGATTATTTTCATGTTATGTGTGTTATTTTTTTATTATTGTAACGTGTTTTGTTACTTTATTATTATTTTATGTATTCATTACCATACTACTTTTTTATTATTGTTAATTTTATTCTTATATTAAAATTATATTTTAAAAATATTTATTTATTTATTGAGTTTTGAATTATCATGTTCATCTGCTTGTGAGAGCACAGATCCATAAATAGTCATCTACTAGAAGGATTCAGTTCTAAATTTGAAATAGATCTACACTTTAGATGTTAAATCTGCGTAGCTCCCTTTGCTTTGGAATTCAGTATTTGAAGATGAAGAATGCGAGTTACATTCTTGTGAAAATCCATAATATTTTGATAAATCATTTATATTAATTGTAATTATTTAATAAAAAGTAATTGATTTTTTTTCTTTGTTGGCCTAAGAAGGAAGACTTTTGATTTTTTTTAAATATTACTTATTGCACATTAATCTATTTTGCTGGGAATCTGATCCCTTTTTCCATTACTTTTAGAGCCGTTACAATACGGATAGGTAGGTAATTCTTTAAAAAACTGTAACTGTAGACATTTACAGTGAAAAGCTGTGTCGAATTATTTAAGATAGAAAAATTCATATACTTTCATTTACAGCATCATACAAAATTGTAACAAGGCTCCATACAATCTATCAAGATAATTGACTCAGGTGTAAAATCTGCAATCTCGTCTGTCATGAAAACCGGTCTCAGCCTATTTTTCGATGTTAACACTCAGATGAATCTCATTAAACTTAGCTTTAAAAAAATACTTCCGGCATGATAAGCCATTTTAAGGTAAATTTAGCGACTGCCAATTCTCTAGAAAGGGAATATTAGTTTACATATTTTATTCGACTTTTCGGAAGCGGCTGGATATCTTTTCAGTCTTCATGAAATGGGAACAAAATTAACATTTTTATTCGAAAAATATACTAGTAGCAAAGCAGCATGTTAGTAAAGTAATATTTTTGATAGAAACGATGAGGATTTAGCAAAAGAATTTAAAATTACGAACACAGCTAAAAAAATTCCTCTCAGCAAACTGGAAGGTAAAAATAAATTACTTTACATCTTAATTTTATTTGGAAACATAAATTGTTGGCTTTGGAAACAGTCAAAATTTATGTTTGAAAATCAGCTTTTGACCCTTTGCACGCGATGATGCCTCTTCGGCACCATTCAAGACGGTGCATCTTTTTGACGTTTTATTTATTTATTTTTCTATTTTTATTACTGAAAACCTACAGAATGGCAAAAATAAGAAGAAATTCAGTTTTAAACACACACGCATAAATTTGGAGCAATAAACAAGCCCTAGTATATTGTATAATTATGCATCTAATTACTTTTCCGGGTGCAAAGGGTTAATCTCAAACTTCAAAAATATTGCAGTTGTCGAAAAACTTCAAGTACAAAAACTGACCGCCTTCATGAGGCGCTAATTTTGGTAATTGGATTTTTCTATCTTCAATATTAAGAAAGTTATAGTGAAATGAAAATTTCCCCCACCCACTTTTTTATGCCCTTGGAAAATAAATGGGCCATTTAAGAACTCGCCCGAGATATTAGCATTTCTAACAGCATATTCCATGTCAATTAAAGTTACTCTAGTTATTTTGTTCATAAGATAACATGGGTAATGTTTATACGCATTTATAAAACCATTTTTAACGTATTTTTAAACGTAGTTTGGGGTTCTATGCACATGGTGAATGAAAAACAAGAAATTTTCCCGAAATCTAACTTTAAAGATCACTACAATGGCTAGTCTTCCTACCTAGGTAGCACAACCTGCTGCATAATATTGTACAATATTCTTCGATATTATATAACATTAATTAATATTTCATAATATAAAATATTGCGAATATTTAACAATGTTATTTATACTGTATTTATGGGTTGCTAGGGTATAGGAATCTACCTAAAAGTTAGTCTAGCTGTGGTTGTTTGTTGTTTCTTATAGCACTTGCATCGACAAGTTCTCTGAAGTAGTCAGCGATTTAAGCTTAATCAGCGTCTCTTATTTGTAGTAACGTCAACTGAGGCCAAGAGTATGACTTTTGCTACTCACTCATGCCATTCGCAGCCCCTTTTTATAGGCACAGTCACACACCTTACAGATAGAACACAGAAGAACAACCATGCCCGAAACTGGGACTCGAACCGGAATGCCCAGATCACGGGGAAGATACCCTACCCCTATGCCAAGACGCTGGCAGCATAGCCGTTAATTGATTGATAAAAATTACTCATCAAATATCTCATCTTTAATTTGTCTGAAAATACAAAGACACAACTTAAAAGTTTTGTTGAATACTCACGATGAAATCCTTTTGCGTAGCATATCACGATAAATAAATAGGCTCTCTAGTTATTTTAAAACATCTCATGTAATAAATACCTCTTGCACCACTTCATTTTTTCTTCTTGAGAGAAACAATTTATTTAAAGAGAGCGGAATTATAATAACCTTGTCCTTTCTTAACCTTGCATCTAATTCGCAGATTGTAAACAAAGCGTTTACACACTAAATGGTGAACTTCCACAAGTGAAGATTTCTAAATCCAAATAATAAATATTTTGAGTACTCTTATTCGTAATTACAAAGCAATGCAATTATGAAAATGGGGAAATGTGTTTAGGGAAATAGGGAAAAATAAATAATAAAAGACTAACAGTACGTCAAAGTATTAAAGCAGGGATTAAAGCAGCATCCAATAAGAATGAATAAGATATAAATGTAACTATTTAGAAATGCCGAAAGTCCGGACTATATTTTTTAATGACTTAGATGAAGGATTCTTAAATATTGAACCTCGACCCCAAATAGGAGTGTCTTAAAATAGTAGTTGAAAAAGAAATTGGGTTGTTGCAAAAACCTTTGTTTTCTAACTATTCATAATTATTTTTTTTGTTGATATCACACTTCACAAACGTGCTGATGAACTGTCAGCGATTTAACCCTTTGTAATCCGAAAAATAATCAGATACAAAATTATTCATACTAATACAAAGATTTGTTTATCGCTATGAAAAATAAATATATATAATTCTTCTAAGTCGAATTTCTTTGAAAAATTAATCTTAACCATTATGTAGGCGTTTTTAACAATTAAATTTGGAAAATAAATAAATAAAACGTCAAAATGATGCAGTCTTGAATGTCGAGTCACACTCGATATCGGACTGCATAGGGTTAAGCTGAGTGTGCAATAGTTTCTGAGGGCAAAGCCCCCCGAGCACTCAAAGGTAGAAGTCTGACTTCTAGCTCATGTGAAAATGACACACATATTCGCTTGCACAACCCCTTTTTACAAGGGGGGATCTTTTTCATCTCAAAGATAGAATACAGAGTTGAGAACAACCGTGCCCGAATCAGGGCTTCAACCCGGGACACCCAGATTACAGAGAAGACGCGTAACTCCTAAGCCAGGTATCAGTACTAATAAAAATGAAGCACTGGCTTCATTATTATTAGTACAGATAGTTAAAAAACACAATTTTTAACATTAACCATTTCACTGCAATAAACATTTTTATAGACTATTACTATCATTGATTAATGCTCCATTTCAACATTTATTTTAGAATTTAAAAACCAGTGAAAAAATTTCATGGGATGTCTATATTTCTTCCCCCCCCCCTCGGCACCTGATACGTGTTTGCAGAAGAAAAAATTAAAAAAATCAGAGTCGAGAATAGCTTATAGAAGGAGGGGGGGGGAGTCAGAATGGGAAAAGATCTAAAATGGTAAACGTTTCTCGGTTGTTTCTGCAAGTTCAGTTCACCATTATCTATAAATTATTAATTATAGGATAATTAATTAATATCCGATAATTATATTAATAATACGAGCAGATATATATTGGAAATTAATAATTTTCAAGCACATATAATGGAAAAGCTACTTTTCAACAAAACAGTGTGACTGTATTCTATTACAATGTTGCTATAAAGCCTTTGTAAACTAAGCAATATCCACTTTTAATATATAATAACATTAAAATCGCATAAATTATCAAAAATTAAATATTTTTAAAAGAATATAATTAATGTTTTGTATGAATATAACAATGTTAAGAGAATATCATTAATGTGAATGATATATATATATTAATGCAGAAAATTAAACACTTAAAACAAATAATTTATTCAATTAAAAAAATCGGGTTATAAATGTTCTTTTAATGATAACCAGAAAAAGATATGAAATTGATATGAAATATGATATTCAATATGAAATTGACGGCAAAAACGGGAATGGTCCGCTCAATCCAGAAATCCAATGACTTCATTAATTATCTGATAAAAACATTATTTTGAAGACCAAATTTGTAGAAAATTATAAATATGTATCAATTAAATAAAAATGAATAGGATGAATACATTTGCGGGCACTCCTCATTACAACACACGCACAGGGGGAAAAAAACAAATCATTTACTGTCTGAATGGGCCGAATATTTTTAATCCCTATTTAGATGTAATGTTTGCTAATAGGTTATTTATATGCTAATGTATATTGACATAATAATATTCAAACTGAGCATAATAACTATAATAGCAAACATATTAGTCTTCTAAAATCGAAGGATAAGCACTTGGAAAATCAAAAACAGAGTTTAAAAAAATGTATAGAAAGGAAATTACAGCACACAAAAAGAACACCTCGGGGGAAAAAACTGATCATAAACCCTCTGAATGTACCTATCTTTTTAATTCCCAATCAGATGCAATGGTTGTTAACAGGTTCTAACGTTCCTAAAATGAAATTGTTATTTATATGCTAATGTACATTGACATAATAATATTGGTACTCTACATAATAACTATAATAGTAAGAATACTAACCTTCTAAAATTAAAGGATAAGCACTTGGAAAATCAAAGACAGTTTTAAAAAATTTATTGAAAGAAAATAAGTTTCCCCATCCTTTCAACATCAAGAAGTGAGTACACAAATATTATATTTCATATTATGCATTTGAAATTCTAATTTATGGAAGAATATACAGGAATTCAGAAGCAGTTATAACAAAACGTGAAAAACTGGATCACAAACACTAAATGACTAATGGATGAACCAACACAACAAAAAATAATAGTTTATAAAATACATCAAAAGTCACTGCACTTTTTTACACGGCTGAAATATTTTAACATTACCAGTCTGATTATAAATTTGAAATCCATCAACTCTTCATCAATGAACGTGAAAAGTTTTTAAATATATTCTGTTGATGCGAAATAAAGTGTTCTGCTCAAAACATCAGAATATGTTCCACCCAAAATACATAAATCATATTTTGACGTTACGGATTTAAATTGCAAATTCTCAAAAGAATGCATTAGATCATGCAATAAATTAAATGTAAAAGGCTGGATTCCATATGTTAAAATATATTTAAAACCTGAAAAACCATCGGATAAGGCAACATAAACAATGAATGACTTTGAATAGAAACCATCAAACGTAAATTGAAACTTATTACATGGATAAATAATTTAACAGTGCAAGTCTGATTATGAATTAAGTATTTTTTTTTATGTCATAACAACTATGCAGTTTAAGAGCAGTTTCCGATAAAAATGCATTAGAATATTCGGGGGATCAAAACAAATATGAAAAGTTGGATCTTAAATATTAACATATTAAAAATAATTGAAAAATCAACGGGTAAGACAACATGAACAATATATGATATTAACAAAACATATCAAATGTAAATTGAAACTTATTACATGAATAAATAATTTAACAGAGCAAGTCTATAATTTTT
Source organism: Argiope argentata (assembly GCA_026289955.1). Lineage (NCBI taxonomy): Eukaryota > Metazoa > Arthropoda > Arachnida > Araneae > Araneidae > Argiope > Argiope argentata. The sequence goes on along the minus strand of JAOUZG010030537.1, from coordinate 2,313,046 downwards.
TTTTATTATGCCATAAATAACCATCCAGGTTTAAGACAGTTTCCGATAAAAATGCATTAGAATATTCAGGGGATCAAAACAAATATGAAAAGCTGGATCTTAAATATTAACATATAAAAAATAACTGAAAAACCAAGGGATAAGAAAAAAATGAACAATAAATGATATTGAACGAAAAAAACCTAAAACGTAAATTGAGACTTATCTCATGGATAAATAATTTAACAGTCCAAATCTATAAATTATTTTATTTATTTATTTATTTATTTAATGTAATGTCATAAATAACCATCCAAGTTTGGGGCAGTTTCAGATAAAAATTCATTAGGATATTCAGGGGATCTAAACAATTATGAAAAGCTGGATATTAAATGTTAACTTATTCAAATTAACTGAAAAAACAAGAGGTAAGAAAACATCAATAGTAAATGATATGGTATAAAGTACAAATGCAATTTAACCTTATTACAAGGATCAAAATTTTATGTCTGAATAAAAAAATTTAAAAAAATTGTCAAGTCTTAAACAGCCATGCATTTTCAGCGCAGTTTCCTATGCAAATATCGAAATGAATAATTCATGAGATATTAATTACAAAAAAAGGCAACCGTGTTACTTACCTCCAAATGAGATTGTAAAGAGTGTTGATGTTTCTCCGCATAGTGAGGATGCCTTAGAAGGTTGTGTAAGTTCTGTGAACTGGTGCATTCTACGTCCTTGCACGTGAGCACCCCTAAAAAGATGATGAGCAGGAACGATACTTCATAATACACTGACATGACGATGACATTCACATAATCCACATTACGACACCAAAAAAATATTCCAAAGGTAATCACGATCCGGGTTCGGAAAACATCCAGACAACATTAAAATTCACAAAAATGAAATAAAATAAAATGTTCTTTTAACAGAAGAGTTAAATGTTATGATTTTAATCTTCCAATAAATGTATTTATGTTGTTGAATATAAATGTATGAGGATTTGTAGTTGGATTTTAAGGCAACAGTTTATCTGACGTAAAGAGTTCGCCGGCTTTGTTACTGCAATGCTTTTTTTAATCTTTTCGCCAACTGTGTGGTAGGGTAATTTTATGTGCTGCTGGCGCGAGAGACAGGGATCATCTCATTCTCAACCACTGACAAGGAAGACGAGATGAGTTCCCGGCCGAGTTTTTCGCCAAAACTGGTTTGTGTCGCCGCTTGGCGCTGTTGAGATAATCGCAGCCGAACTCAGGACGGTAAATCGTTCACCGGAGATGCCGAACAAAAAGTGTTTATTATTTATTATAAAGAAACTGTTTTTGATATTTACTTGAAACTTACCGTTGGAAATTATTTCGGCTGTGAACAATTTGGTTATTTATTTTCGAGAGCACGTATAGAATATTCAATCAATTCTGAAAAACAAATTTTTTTTGTAATTTTTTTTTCTTTTTAATAATTTTTAATAATTAAGTGCAAGCATATATTATATGAAAAATTATTTTAGGAAGTTTCCTAATGGAAGACTATCTATTGGAAATTATTTCAGCTATGAACAATTTGATTATTTATTTTCGAGAGCACGTATAAAATATTCAATCAATTCTGAAACAATATTTTTTTTTGTAATTTACGTTTCTTTTTAATAACTTTCAATAAATAAGTGCAAGCATATATTGCATGAAAAGTTATTTTAGGTAGTTTCCTATTGGAAGACTACCTATCGAATGGTTCTCGTATCACGACTTTAGGGCAATTTCTGTAAATCTTCACCGATCATTGTCCATAGAACAAAGAAACCAATTTTCGTTTAAAAGTTTATATGCAAATAAATATTCGTTCAAAAGTTATCTTGTGAACAAATTAATGGCAATGATTTAAACTGTTTTGGATTGTGTAGTTAGAAATGTAGAAACTTCGAATGAATTCGTAAATCGGTCGTCTAGTTCAAAAAGAGTGGAAAAATTGGGGGGAGGAAATTTTCATTTCTCTATAACTTCCTTAATATTGAAGATAGAAAAATAAATCTAGTTAGTCAAAGCAACGTCTCATTAAGACGAACAATTCATGAGATATTAAGTTAGATGAAAAGGAATCTACCATTGCCTTTCAACTTTCTGAGATTATTTTTTTAAATATCAAATTCAAAATTCAAACGTTAAAGTTATTTTTTATAATTTAAATCTTAGCTCGCGATTTGATTTTTTTAATGTAGAGTAAAAGTCTGTTAAAAGAAATCACAAAAAAAATCAATTTTAATTATGTAAGAACATGATGTTGTTTTGGTTTGGAGGTTTCGATATACACGAAATATTTTACCTGCTATTACCAAAAATATTTTTACCTGCTTTTACTAGTATCGCATTATTATTATATACGCTTCTTTGACAACAAATGGTTTTTTAAACGCTTAACTGTTTTTCCCGAGTGCCATTCGTGCATCGATAGCGGGACTATGCATTTTGAATTCCTTTTTTGAAACCCTATTGACATAAAAACTTGACACGGTACTACGACTACAGTCACAAGATAACATAACAAATACCATTGATTTATATCATTGCATTTATATACGCAAAAAATGAGACCGACAGATGGTCAATTGTTTGGAATATTCGGTTCAAAATTGGATAAAAATCTGTATTTTATATACTAAGTATGTACACTAAATTTATTCATTTCTTAGTAGTTTGGGAGAATTGACGTTCTTAGCGATACGATAGAGAAGCAATATATTATAGGAGAATTTCCGTTTTTCTACGTGTGCATCTATTTCATGCGATCATATTGATGAGAAGTAATTATCCCACGGCACAAAAAGAGGATAATTAACTAAATGATCGGGCCGGGATAGTCTGGTTGGTAGGACGTTAGATTCACATCCCCTAGGCTGCGAATTCGAACCCGCCAGCCGAAGACTCTCCGTGTGTGTGGTAGTTGGCGCTCGGTTAATCCGTCGTGGTCACAAGACATCCGTGTAGAGAATAATACCACAGGGTGTACTGGGTCAGAGATGATCGTTCTCCGTTCCAGATCTAAATTATGATCTGCGGATGAATGATTGAAATGCATGAATGAACTCCGCCCTGTAAAAAGGATTTGAGACGCGTTTGAGCTAGAAGTCAGACTTCTGCCCTGAGTTGTTCAGGGGTCCATATAAGTTCCGGTGTCCTGGTACCAAGGTAGCGCTTCTTCCTCGTAATCTGGGCGTCCCAGGTTCGAGTCCCGGTTAGGGCACGGCTGTTCTTCTGTGTACTATCTGTGAGATGTGTGAATGTGTCCACCACTGTAAAATTTGGCTGTGCAAGCGAATGTGATGAGTATGTAGCTAAGTCGCGCTTTTGGTCTCAGTTGGTGCTACTTCAAAAACAAGAGACGCTCATTCGGCTTAAAATCACTCAGCGTGCTCGTCCAGTGGCAAGTGCCACTAGTAACAGCAACACTAATATTATGTGTGTGTGTGTGTGTGTGTGTGTGTGTGTGTGTGTGTG
>JAOUZG010030537.1:2282635-2304260 GCA_026289955.1 Argiope argentata | reverse complement strand
GTGTGTGTGTGTGCGTGCGTGCGTGCGTGCGTGCGTGCGTGCGTGCGCGCTTCGTGAATGAGAATATAAATGTTAATAGAGGAAATAAATACACTTAGAATACATTCATAGTAGTATTACTACTCGCAGAGGACATTATATGAATGAATTGCAGCAACAGTGACTTAACAGATGAATGACTTAAGAACTGAACTGAACAAAATCCAGCGGGGATGGTCTCCCCGAAACTTTCTGGCGTACTAACCTTATTATGATTTGAGCTGAATAACCTCAAGCTGAGTAGGGAAGTATGCTTACGTTAAAGATATTATGAACCACGTGATTATACAAAACTATCATTTAAAAGAAGGGGGAAATAATGTAGGTGTAGTAGAAAGTTTTATATTTCAACAAGACAGTAACCCAAAAAATACAGCATGTAATATGAAAATGTATTATCTTCAAACAGCAGTTGCAACTGTAAACTGCATATTCTTCCCTAATCAAAAGACATAAATTGAAAATATGTTGTTCTAATCGTTAAAGCTACATAACAACATAAAATGACAACCAATTTCATTTGAAAGGCTTTTTACAGAAAGAATAAGATAAAATATTTTGAGATACAATTATTTGAGTCAATGTCACGAAGTTTAGAAAGAGTAAATGATACCGGATATGCAATAAAATATTTATATTTCCTTATTTATTTAAAACAGACGTTTTCTATACGGCATTTTCAATTTTATAAGAAGAGAAATCTTATTATTTTAAATAAAAAAATAAGCTTTAGAATATTTATTAATTATTTATTTGATGGAAAATAGTATTTATCAATAAGAAAAGGTTGTATTTTCTATTTCTAGAATCACTGTGTATAGAATTTCAAAATTACATGCTTTATACTATCCCATCAGTCAAATTCCCAATTAGAATTTATATCATCAAAAGCACCGATGTTTTGATATTGCCGATAATTTAAATAGCCGTTATGAAACATTTTACTGAGAAAAATAATAATTTTAGATTTTCATTTCTGGTACTAAATACGTCTTCTTGCATTTTCTTTTACCGAAATCACATAAATATTATTTCCATCTTATATTGGAAAAAAAAATCAAACAATATTGGTTTGTTTTTTCTTTTCATATTCTAATGAATCGTTGAAATATTTAGAAGAACAAAATAAAAGTTATGAATAAAAGGAAGCCTCAATTACAGAAAACCAGTTTGGTTGCCAGTCCAGAACTAACTCTTATCTCAGAGCAAAAAGATGAGATCGAGAGATAAGGAAATCAAGATATGAAAAGCCGATTGGAAAGTGCATACCTTGAAGATTCATTGATCTTTAAATTGGGTGCTCTGTTCAACGACTTTTTATTGCCAATTTAGTTGTAGCAAATGGCTATTGAACTCCACATAAAAGCAGAGTGCAAAATAAAAAATAAAAAATGCTACTCAAAGCATTTTCAGCCAAACAGTGATAAACGCGCCAAAACAGTTGCCCCGAAAATTATGGTAAATATAGGTTTCGGCAGACGATTCGACGCCTCGAAACACGTGTTGCCGGGAGTGACGTAAGATATCTGCCGACTTCGAAATAGAATGAATTTTCCTTTCGCTATTTCCTGTGGCTATTTGAATTCTTCAAAAGAAATTATACAATTTCTTGAAAGTAACTTCGTTTCGAATATGCTGACCTTGTTCGGCTGATAGTTAAAAGAACTCGTTTTTCAAGTCAAATGTTTTTTAAGTGTTTCATTCCTTTACAAGAAACGTTAAATTTTCTGCACATATTAGTTGATTTTTAACAGTTCCATAAAATAATGTAATAAAGATTCTTTGTTCAAATAAAGTTTCCTAATAATGATTACTCGGCTAAGGTTGAGTAAATAAAGATTGTAATAAAGATTTTTAATTAAAAATTTTAAAGACTTTTATTAGTGTAGTAAAATTTTGTTGTATAATTTATTATAATATTCATATATTTTTAAATATTAGTTTATATTATATGTAGTTTTTTTTAATTTAACTACAATGATTTTCGATTTTTTTAAAAAATTATACTTCTTAATGATAAATATCTTGGCGTCTTGGAATATATTTTTCCCAAATGCGCCATTTGGAATTAAAATTTAATCGAATTCATCGATTGACCGATAATTATACTATGATGAAATTAAAATAATGTGTTCTTGTCGAGAGCATTTATTTGTACAAAATTTCAAAAGTCTAAAAATACTTGGAAATGTGTAAAAAATGATTTTTTTAAAAATTCTATCTTTACAAATATAAAATTTTTATGAAAATTTGCTAAGAGTAGTTATTTATAGATATGTATTAATTTAATATCAAATCCAAATTATTTGTAAAGAAAAATTAAATGTATGTAATTGTTTAAGTACATTTGTTTTGTAATTCAGATAGATGATTTCATACATTTGTAGATTTTTAGAGGTTGTGTCTTAATTCCGATATATTTCGCGTAGACAGAGGATAAAACCAATAACATGCTGTTCGGATTCATGTCCATTTTTCTCATTTTTTTTCTCGTTCTCAGCTATGATGGAGAGCGGTCGTCTTGATTCTGCGGAGCGAAGTAGCGAGCTAGTGCAGGACTCTTCTTCAGTTCCGACTCGTCCTTTTGAGGATCTGTTGTGGAAGGGCGGAGGAGATGTAGGAGTAAATGCGAAAAGAAAATGCACTGAGCCGCCTGCTACCGAAATGACGAATCCATGCGTAATTAATTGTAAATGTGACAGCTGTACCAAAATTATTGAAATTGAGCAAAATGCTTCGAAACTTAAATGTCAGCTAAGAATACTATCCACGGCCATCCGAGAGGCACAGAATGGAAACCACACTGATTCCAGATCCTATCAAGAATCCGTTAACACCGCCAAAGAACTGGAGGAAAACCTGGAGTCACTAATGGGTGAGCGAAATTCTATTATGGCTGTTGGCTGTTTAATGTCTAATCAAGGAGATGATTTTAGATTATCCCCCAAAAGAAAAACTGCTAAAACTCCTGCAATGAATAATAGTAATGTGGAAATTCCCACTTCAAATAGATTTGAACCTTTAAATGATATGCAAGTAGAAACCTCTGAAAATGACCCCCCTGTAGCTAAATCAAGAATTCCCCCGATAATGTTAAAATATACAAAAGATTACAATAAAATTCTGGAACTTATTCATTCTAAATTTGGTGTCAATGATAATGTTCTTAATAATAACTTCATAAAAATCTACCCTGGAACTTTTGAAAATCATGTAGCCATCCAAAATTTCTGTAAAGAAAATAATCTTGAATTCTTCATCATCCCTCCCAAAACTCAGAGACCAGTCAGGGTGGTTGTAAAAGGCCTCCCCCACTGACTACATGATCGAAGCTCTCGAATCTCAATTAAAAGAACGCGGTTTCTCGGTGAGAAAAATTACCAGGCTAATGCAATTTAAAACCAGACGCCCACTACCAATCCTATTAGTCGATTTAAATAAAAACGATCAAGTTGAGGAAATTTATAATCTCACTCATCTAGACTATCTTAAAATTACCATTGAACGCTACAGAGGCAGAAATTTGATCTCCCAGTGCTACAACTGCAATCTTTTTGGACATGTATCTTGTAATTGTGCTCTTAAACCCAGATGCTTAAAATGTAATAGTGACCACCAGACCAAGAATTGCCCCCTTAAAAACAAAATTGACAATCCGAAGTGCATCAATTGCGATCAAGTTGGTCACACTGCCGCCTATCGCGGATGCCCAAAGTTCCCGAAAATTGATTCACCCCAGAATATCAGATCTAATCTATTCAAGTCTAATTTTGTTAAACCTAATATTGCATATTCAGAAATGCTCAGAACTAATATCCCAGAAAAACTACCTACTCCTAATGTTCCCCCCTCTTATGTAAATAACACGTCCAACTCTAATTCTGATCTTGCTGATGTTTTTGACTTATTAAGAGAAATCAAATCCCTATTTCAAGTTTTCCCCAATCTCAAAAAAGGTATCAAAGAAATGAAAACTGCAACAGACCCTCTAAGAAAGCTTTTCATTCTATTCGACTCAATATCTCCATAAAAATTTCAGCCCGTCACCTCCTTTTATAGTAACTTCAACGCAAAGCCAACAGCCATTCACAAAGCACCCTTTTGCAGTAGCCACGCCCCCTTGGGTCGCGGCTTCTATGCAACTTCTCAGTCCATGCCAGTCTACCTTGTGCAGCGCTTCAGTCAACATTGCAAAGCCCGAGGATAAGCCCCGTTCCGGGGCTAGGTGCCTCGATAATTTACTCTTAGGTCGGATTCATGTCCATAGATGGCGTTTCTGTCGCGATATAGATTCTTTATTTTGTTTTATATCTGTACGTTCTGTGGAACAGTTCAGTTCGAGAAGTGGTACCTAATGCAACTGTGAGTGGTGTCCTAATCTGTAACAGTCTACTGAAGAGAGCACGAAATGCGCTCACATAAAATGGTGTTCAACAACAAGAGTTCTTGATTGAAGAGCCTTACACATGCTAATAATTATTTTCTTTTCTTTGATGTCTAAATAGTACTGCTGCGAGAAAATGAAAGATGGCGCCCTGCGCAAAGAAAAATTATCTCGCCCTTAAAAAATAAAAAGTAAACGCAATTTTTTTAAATGAATTCTCCGATCGTAACTTTCAAGTTTACATGTGAAAACATTATTATTTTAAGTCGTTATTTGTTTTAATTCATTTAAGTTATTAACCAGTTTAAACCGGTTTGAAACAATCACGAGACTTCTTGACACGAGGCCCCTATAATGATAATTTTTTTAACTTTCGTTTTCAATTTTTCTAGCTGGCAAACAAAGTTTTGAAGATCGACCGATTTTGAAATGAAATACCAGCTATGATGTCATAGTTCTTCGTCAGCATTTGAAAAATGCACCTGCTGTCAAAGAAGCATACGTAATAATAATAATAATGTAATAGAAGTAAAAGAAAGTTTTAAAAAAATGCCCGTAAATTTCGGAGACATGAAAACCTTCTAACCAAAACAACATCATGTTGTTCTCACATGACAAAAAAAAAAAAAAAAAAAAAAAAAAAAAAAAAAACCTCATGCATATTTTCCCCTATATACGTTTACACTTTCTCATGCGTATTCAAATATAAATAAATCTGATATACAGACAAGTTTTTTACTAACCACTTACCTATTTTATTTTCTTTGCTATCTACTAAGATGCCATCTTCTATTTTGGGAATATTTTCTTATTTCGTTTCAAATGGAAATCCATTGCATGCATGACTTATCTATGTATTTGAAGTAACTTTCATATTGAATTATAATAATTATAAATGGTTTACTTTAGGTTACAGCTATCAAAATTGAATAAATCGATGCACTTACGTCACTCGGGCAAAACAGTTAAGCTGTTAAATTGCAAAATGTTTAAGTTGCGTTGAAAGGAAATCTGACGAAGTCTTCCGCTTTCTAGTTTAGTATTGAATGATAACATAACCGAACCAGGTGTGGTCTCCCCAAAATTTTCTCATATATTCTCTTAAAATAGTGAATTCGGGTTTTAGGAGTGCTCCCCCCCTAGCTGATTGAAATCGAAATATTACTCAACACAGCACTTGCAATCACAAAATTGCATATAAAAATTTCATATATTTAATTCATTTTATTTTTGAGTATCGACTTTTATAGCACTCTAAACCCATCATCACCGACTTTTATAGCACTCTAAACCAATGGTGTAATTAAAAAGTTTACCCTATACGCTATTATCAAGGCACCCAAAATAATGGAATAAATTAGTTGAATTTTAAAAGATTTTTTTTTTAATTCTTTTTCTCCAGATCTAAAATAAAACTTTTTAAAAACAAAAATTTAAAAAATTCTATCATTTTAATAACTTTATAATTCAAATATATAGATTAATTCCAGAATTCAAAGGTTAAGATCCATACACAATTATTGGTTTTTACAGAAAAAAAATGGTCATTAGCACTTGAAAATATTTTTTTGACTAATAGTCTAAGTCAAATATATCTTTTTAATATAAGTAAAGCAATCATTTGATAAAACTAGATGTAGCGTGAAGTCGGACTTAATATAATTAATCGTCGAAGATCATTTTTAATGAAACATTTTTATTAATCATTCGATCAATAAAAAACTAATGTTTTGAACACATAATAAATTGTTTAGAATCTCTCGAAACTAAACTGAAAGAGAATCTAAAATGAATTCTATTAATAACAAAAGTGTCAAGGGTTTAGAAAAAAAATTATCGACAAAAAAAGTGAGACGACAGGAGTGTAGATAGGATAACGAGTGAATATTTTTGTTACTTTTTGATAATTTAAATAAGAAACCTTGAAAAAATTGATAGCAAAGGAATGATTACATACATCATTTTTTATTATAGTTTACATACATCATTTTTTATTGTCTTAAATAATTTTACTTTTCAATCCTAATCTTTTGAATGAATGTGGATTTTTTTTTGTTTTTATATTAAATATTTTCTATGTAGATGATATAAATAAAATGAAATAATATATCTTACATTGAAACTAAGATGTGTAAAAGAACATAACAAGGTATTTCAGAGGAAATCGATAATAAATTATTCTACTTCATTTCTTAAGAAATGTTTACTACAATCCTATTGATACCCATGCTGACGAGTCAACACTACATAGATCCTAATATATCCCTGCATTACATTTTAAATAAGAAACTCGTAAGAAAAAAATACATTCAATACACTCACAAGCATCCGGCCTAATGCGGTGGAAGGACTGATCGGACTTTAGGATGAGTAGCAGATAGCGCTAGGCCCGAACTCCCAATCTTATGGTTAGTAGCCGAGTAATATATCCGTTGGGCCAAAAATGCACTTCGGTCCGAGGGATGTTATCTGGCTTATATGTATAGCAATCACCACAGGACAATAAAAAAGCCGGATAGACCTGAATTTTATGAATTCGTATATCTGCCCACCAATACTAGAAGTGAGAGTTTTTATATCAAAACACCATGTAATAATAAGCATTTTCTCACTTCTTATTGAGTATTCAGCCCTCCATTTATCTCCTATCTCATTAGCGTTCTGGTGAATCATAGAAGCAGTTGCTGGTAATGTGTCGTGTTAAAATAGAAGGCTATGTACTGGCAGTTTACATGTATTTATGTACTATTTTAAGAATTTATTAAGTTAAAAATTATAAACTGTTCACATTTTAACATAAATTCTGTAACGTCTACTTGAAATGCAAGAAACATAAGCAAAACATTAATGAAAATCATAAGCCTAATTCTTAAGGAAATTCGCTCAAACCGATTTTATTCAATTCCTACGATTAGTTTACACTATCCCTATATACAGGGTGTCCAAAAAGTTTCCGTACTGATGATTTATGAATTTATTTTACAAAAACAATAGGTTTAAAAAGAATTATTTTTATGCCAATGATAAAAAGCACTTTTAACATAACTAAGGAAAAAATACTGAACTTAACATTCATAATAAATGTTCAAAATGTGCTCCCCTTTCTTGGAGACAAAGTTGAACTCGTTTGCGCATGTTTTTCGAAACGCGTTTTAACATGCTAGGAGTGATTTCTTGTATCCTTTGGGTGATTGCGATTTGCAAATAATCTATTGTTTGAGGATCAGCTTCATAAATTTTATCCTTTAAATGTCCCCACAGAAAAAAGTCCGGGATGGTCAGATCAGGGGATCGAGGTGGCCAAAGATTTTTTGAGATAAGTCGATCGCCGAAAAAAGCTTCAAGCATGTCCATGGTTTCATGACTCGTATGGCAAAATTTAATGTATTTGAAAAAAAATCATGGAAAATGATTTTTTTAATTTGGAGTACGGGAACATTTTGGACACCCGGTATATTTATATATATCGTTCAAATTTTCAGTCGTTAATAAAATACTTTTTATTCATCCATTCAAGTTCAAACATATTTTTTTTAACTTCTAGTGGATGACACTCGATGTTAATGCAGTTTTTTTTTTCAAATATTAATTAATTCATTAAATGTCATTAATTTTTTTATACTTTAAATAGAGTTATAGCAGTTTGTAATGAAAATTACAATCAACAATCCGTAGTTCAATTGATAAAATGCGAGGATTTCAGTATTTTTCTCGTGAAGGTGAAGAATACGAGTTCAGTTCTTGCGAAATTCAATCATTTTCTGATAAATTATTTATATTAATTTCAATTATAAAATAAAAAGTAACTAAAATAAAAAATGTCTTTGCTGACTTAAATAGAATTTAATTTAATTTTTTATATTACTTGTTTTTAATCGTTAAATGATAACACAGATTTGAAAACATAACCTTAAGATAAGAGTCAAAAATTACAATTTTTGGATTGTGAAAAAGTCCTTAATAGACGATTTTATAGACATCCTTTCCTCATTCAATTTCAATGAAAGAAAACTAGTATGGAAACCAGAGAGCTACAAACCGGATACTCTTGACTGTACTGCAGGTTCTTTCTTCGCATTGTGCAGAAACTTTTTTTCAAGGCAGAAACTGCAGGCGGTAATTTGACTTTGAGGAATTTGGGTGCTTTTATTTTAAGGCGTGAAGATAGAGCACCAGACGACAGACGTGGTAATGACCTCTTTTTTTTCAGCTAATGACAAGACAAATGTCTGGATCTTTCTTTTTCTATACTTCTAGAGGTTAACTATGATTTTTTAAGATACACATTGTTTGAATTTCAGGCATTATGAATCGTTTACGAAATATTTAATTTTAGCTCCGAGACAAGGTGATAGTATTTTTCATTCCTGATTACTTTTGAAATACAAGAACTGAACACATATCTAAAGGTTTTTATAATATCTAAATAAAACCATTTAAAGAATAAGTAAGAGCATAAATAAAATATTCTTTATTATTTTCTTTTGATATTACAGGTCTGGGGTGTGGAGAGGGGTCTGCCAGATCAAGTGTCGTCCTCATCATCTTTTTACCTCGACCTTTTCATAATTTTGACCAAGGTTCGAAATTGCGAGGTCCATCCCAAAATAGCCCTAGTGTTGCTTTACAAAGGGACGTTAATATAACTAAACTCTGATATTAACCCTTTAACCGGTTTGCCCGTACACCGTACGTGCATCGATTTATCGAATTTTGATAGTTGTAAGCAAAAAAATCAATCATTCATAACAATTATAATTCAATAGTAAAATGACTTCGAATACGTAGATAGGCCAAGTATTCCATGCATTTCCATTTGAATCAAAATAAGAAAATATTCCCAAATTAGAAGGTGTCATCTTATTAGATAGTAAGGGAAATAAACCAGTTAAGGGGTTAAAGGAGGCTCGGACTTCTTCGGAAATATCACATCATAACATTCTTATAGGCTTGAAATTTTTCTTTTCTAATGGAAATCAACCCCATGATGTTGCCATTTCAGTTGCTTTATTAATAGCTGTAATAATAACGTAATTGTCCTATTCATCTGGTTTCTAACCTTTGTATAATTTTAACTTTATTTTTCACATCATCATATAAGCTATACAGCAATTAAACAGAATATTTAAGACTAGCCACCTTTGGTGACCAGGAAGGCTGATTTAACTGAATTTCAATTTAATTTCTTATACTTTGTTTGACTGCATACTCATGATTCCATCAACTAACTATCTTTAATCATCAAATCGCCTTGCTTATGTTCTGTTAATTATGTACATGAGCTAAGGGAAACCAGCCTCATGATATCAATTCTTTTCCTTTGTCATCGTCTCATGATATCAAACAATACTCAATTATCTTATTAATAGTACTATTGATAATGTAACTGTCCGGTTTATCCAATTTCTAACTTTTGGGATATTCTTAAAATAACTTTTTTATTAGATTGCTAGCTTCCTTTGGCGACAAATTGGTTCGCCGGTTCATGTCCGGTTTATCCAATTTCTAACTTTTGTGATAATCCTAAAATCATTTTTTTTTTTCTTTCTTCATGATGTTTCTCATATAAACTATGCATATTTCAAACATAATTGTTTTGCTGTAATATGAGTGGTTTGAATACTAAAATTTGAAGCTCAAAAATATTTTGCTGGGAAAATACTCAATAAGATAAAATTACATAAAAATTTATTTGAAAATTTTGCGATCAATACTGGCGAACCAGTTTGTCGCCAAAGACAGCTGGTAATCTAATAAAAATTTTATAAAACCCTTTCTTCATAATTACTTGTGACAAAAAATAATTCAGAACTAAATTTAGTTAGTTTAGTTTAGATATATTGACTTCCAGTTGTAAAACAACACTACAGCTATTTTGGGACGGACCTCGCAATTTCGAACTGTGGTCAGATGACAAGGACGGCACACCAGCGGGAGGGTCATGACAGATTTAACGTGCTACAGACCCCCTTGCATAACGGTTCTTCAGTGGAATCGGGTCTCGAATGCCACATCCCATGCAGGGCCCGACAGCCTTGTTGGGGCCCGGGGTAAAAACTTCTTCGGGGCCCCCTTTGCTTCACTACTTTAGTAATGAAGAACATTTATTAAAGAAGGAGACGTAAAAGTAAGTTTTTCATCGATTTGGGGGCCCACTTATGTGAGGGCCCGGGGCAACTGCCCCATATGGCCCTGCCTTAGTCAGGCCCAGACCCTATGGCTCACGAGCCGAGACCTTGCCACCAGGCAATAACGGAATTAAGTTTAGTGGATTAAGCTTAATCTATTTTAAGTAAGATAGATTAAGTAAAAACCGCTTTGCCTTATGAAGCATTTTCTATTATTTCTGTATTATGCATATTTCATGGCATAATTTTCTTTATGCTATCCTATAAATATTAACACTCTTTTTTCTATTATTTTTTTTTAATGTGCGATTTTTTTATTAACTTTTTCAGATATTTTTGCAATATGTCTTCTTTATGGTTCAAGCATCGAATACTTATTTTATAGTGGTATGTATTTCAATTAAGCTTTTCAGATCAAAATTTGATACAGATGTACAATTTTGATGTTAAGCCTACAAACCAAGCTTCAGCTTGTTAGTTATTTTAAGTTTTTAAATTATCGCATTCAAATATTCACTGACTATAAAAAAATGTAGAACTCTTTACCCATTTATCAACTTAGTTCACATTGGGACAATGACTTACCATTTTGATGCACAAATCACACTGTTAAATTCATTCAGATAGCTATTGTTATAGCATTCGCATACCTACGAATAATCTCTCAAACAACCAACATACTGACAAATTAATAGCAAAATTTGTAACAAATTTACTAGAATAGAGGTTAACCCATATGCTAATTTTCATTAACAGATTCTTTTAATTTGTACCTTTACGTTTAGGAAATATGCATAGAACAAGTACTATATAAGTCAAAATTTTCCTTTTAGTCTAATCTCCATTGAGTTTCTAAAGAAAACATTTCTGTCACCAATTATGTAGAATTCTATCAAATTTTGAATTAAGTAAACTTGGGGGAAGTCTGTCTGTCCGTCTGTCTGAATACGAGAGATCACGAAAACGGAAAACGTAAAGAGCTAGATAGATGAAATTTGTTGTATAGCTGTTATTGTTACTTATGGCACTTACCATTGACAAGCCCGCCGCTGATACAGCAGCAGATTTAAGCCGAAAGGCGTCTCTTGTTTTTGAAGTAGTGCCAAGTAGGATCAAGAGTACGCCTTAGCTACACACTCACCCCATTTGCTCGCGCAGCCCCTTTTTACAGGGGTGGGGGGCACAGTCACACATCTCCCTGATAGCACACAGAACAACCATGCCCTAGTTGGGATTCGAACCCTGGACTCTCGGAACACAAGGAAGACGCGCTACCTCTGCGCCAAAACGCCGGCGATGCATAGATGTAGCACTAAAATGTAAATCTATTAATGTGTTGCAATCAATAAAAAATTCAGACTTGAGCTGTCGAGCTACCCACGTTTCAAACTTTTACGAATAAGGAAAACTCAATTTCGGAATTATGTCAATCGCTCTCTGAATACGATAATTCAAAAACGCTCTGGGGTACACAGATCTGAATACTGTTACGAAAATTCTCTTAACAACGGTGCGAAGATACAGATAAAAGACAGACTTTATTGTCTACGAAAAGTGTATTAAATACACACAACTTAAACTACAAATAGACAGCAGATTACCACTATCCAGTCCGTTAATTACAGGTAACAGCAAAAGAATTAAATGGCGTGCATTCTTGCTAGAATGTACTCCAAAAAGAAAAGACGTTCTCTTAAGCTAAGCCAACTATCGCAGTTCTTTCTCTGAACTGACTCTCCTTTGCTTCTACTTCTCCACGCCATATATACGTCTTATTAAAGTGTGCAGGGCAAAAGCAGAAACATAGCGGACGCTTCTGGCAAGTGTGGAAATTTCTCCAATATTCCCTAGGAACAAATCTTAATTTCTCAGTTTCCACTGCACATTTTAGCTTGTAGTAAAACCCATTAGTGACCTCATTATGGCGCAAACACTTCTACATCTCTAAATCAAAGAAATAAGGCGTCTTCTGTTGGAATTTTCCTTAGAACAGTCTTTCCTCACTGATGCTTGATCCCATTACAAATAACTTTTATATAATAAATTTATTTATAAAATTTATATCTAATTTACATAAAACTCATAACAATACAAATTGGCAAGATAATAAACAAACGAAAATAGATAGTACAAATTATTTCTAAAGATGTTGCATCTAATTATAGATCTGTATCGAATTTTAAACAAAATCCACCAAGCTTTGACCCTCTATCGGTCTGTATTTTCATATTTTTTTATACTTTCGTTTCTATCTATCGTTCATTTCAATGTGTAAACGCAAAGACTGAAATATATGATATTTGTAGATGATTTTGTTGATAAAATTGAAGTTTTATGTCAATTCTTGGTTCTTTCTGACTGAAAAAAGACGTGCGAATTATGTACATGATTTTCGAATACTTATGTATTAACCCCATCTCAGGTATTAATCGCCAAATATTGCACCCTGGATGCAGTAAAAATGCTGCATTCCCGTCAATGGTCTATATTTTTAACTGCTGTTCATTATTTTATGCAAGGATCTATGTCGTTATCCAAGATCAACTATTGTAACTGGGGCAGAGGGATGATTCCATTATGCGAGAGCATCCTAGGAAAATTTAGAGAGACCACTTCCCTTGGCTACATTATCATTTCACGTATGTGAATACTGACAGACAATAACGTAACTAGGTTGGGCAGGACTGGGAATGTGTTCTAAAAGCCATTCTCAGTGGGATTATTTCGAAAAGAGGACAATTTTTTCTCTCCCTTTTCTCTACTTCTATAAAAATTAAAATGATTCCAATATACCAAGCGAGAGTTTTCAAAACATAGTTATTTTCATGCCAACGTCCTGTCATAGGAGACACGCCTCTTCTCTGTGATCTAGACATTCTGGGTTCGAGTCCTGGTTCAGGTATAGTTGTACTTCATATGTTCTATCTGTGAGATATATGAATATGCCTTCTCCCCTGTAAAAAGAGGCTGTGCAAGCGAATGTGATGCGTGAGTAGCTAAGACGCACTCTTGACCCTAGTTGGCCCTACTTAAAACAAAAGACGCATCGTCGATCTAAAATCACTGTCTACGGCAAGTGCCATTAGAAACAACAACAATAGTAAATTTCATAACATGTGAATCATTTCAAAATGTTTTCTTATAACATTATAATAGAGATCTCATATCTCTGTCAATATCTCTCTTATATAAATATAATAGAGAATTGATGATCAAAACTCATCTTTGAAAAACTAAATTTCAGAGATAGTAGTAGAAAAGGGAGTCCTCAGATCATTTTAGAAAAAAAAAAAGAGAATAAATATACCAATTAAAATCCAAGGAGTGCATCACTATATGCATTTAGATAGTTTATTATTGCTTTCATATTCAATCCAACTGCGTCGACTTCTTCTGAAGTTATAAATAAGATATTCTATTTTCAAAAAACATGGTATTAATTATTTTCACTTTTCTGGTAAAGCGCAAAAAAAAAAAAAAAAAAAAAAAAAAAAAAAACCCTACCGCTACATTATTGAAATTTAGAATTTCTATGGATAATGTGCATATACATTAATGTATACATTTCTTTTCATTATTATTTGTGCTGAAGACATCTTTAATGAAGATACGAACAATGCATGGATTGCAATTTAGAAATAGAATTAAATATTTTAGTATTTGCTCCGAACACCATTTTATGAAAGTATGCCTCTGCGAACTGATAGACTTCCTTATAACTGAATTGAGTTGTGGATACATACATATAAGTACAAAAATTTTATGCATTTTTATTTTTGTACTTATATGTACCAGTTACACTAAATACAAAATAAAACTGTTCAGTCAATATTAATTCATGGGAAACTCTCTTGAGTTTTTTAATATGTCAATA
This sequence comes from Argiope argentata, assembly GCA_026289955.1. Classification (NCBI taxonomy): domain Eukaryota; kingdom Metazoa; phylum Arthropoda; class Arachnida; order Araneae; family Araneidae; genus Argiope; species Argiope argentata. Next base: position 2,289,835 of record JAOUZG010030537.1, on the reverse strand, counting down.
TAATAATATATTTGATATTATTAACTATCACTTTTATTAACATATTTTTAATATTTTTAGATTTCTATTAAAATAAAATATATTATAGGAATATGCAATATAAGTATTTTCTAAACTGTGACATCAAAATTCACGTGTCTTGCTTGAAATAATTTCGAACTATTGTTTTCATACATAGAATGACTGGCAATAATTTAACATGTGATTTGCCGAGTCCAAAATTATATACAAATCTATAATTTGGATTAAGTTTATTTGAGTTGTATTGTTCGGGCCTAGCGCCATCCGCTTCACACATCCGACAGCTTTAAACAAATGTAATTCTCTACAACATTTCATAAGATTTTGTGAAAACTAAGTATTGAAATTTAAAAAAAAAATATTATTACTTAGTTCTATTGATCTCAGTTTTTTTTAAATCTAATTTATTTATTTAAAGTTAACGCTTTTTATTTATTTATTGTTATAAAAATCTTGATCTTGAAAATAAATTTTTGGAAAGGTATGAAATGTACGTGACGCCATCTATCGAAAGAAACGGGAAATAAAATGTTTTTAATTTGCTATTCAAACCAACACATAAATTACTTCCAAGATTTTTTTCAAGACAAATATTTATTTTTCTTTTATATATTTTAGCTTTTTTATTCTAGTTTGTAATACATAACATTATTTACATTAGCATTTTATATTAGGGATAAAAAAATATCGATATTAAATTTTAAAATCTCTTCTATAATGATTTGTGATAATCTTTATATAAATTGACTGAAAAAGAAGACAGAAGTGCTTCGGTAAATTTATGACAATTTTAATTTTAGAAAAAGAATAAAACACAATAACAAAAGAAAGAAAATTTATTTTGTTACTCTCTGCAAGCTTCTTTTAGCCGAATTTTTGAGGAAGTGGGGAACCAGTATTTTTGAAAAATATATCTCTGACGAAATTTTTTACTTATTAATCTTTATCACGCGGTTAATAGTATCCACAAATCAAATTTCTGTTTTAGATATATATTTATCAACCGATTTAAACAAAAATTTAACACTAATCTACACTTGCAATCACAAAATGCTGGATCAAATATTATATATTTATATTATTACGTTTTTGAGCTATCATTTTTAAATGTATTTGAAAGTATAAACCTATATACTGTCAATCGTTGTCGGATTTGGCTCAAATCTTGATAAGCGTCTATACTATAGATGTTAAATATGTGTAACGAATTTCATTTCTCTAATCCTTTTCGTTCCGCAGTTATCATGTAAAATTATATTTGAACAGCTGGACAGGCAGATTTGTTCTGATTAACATGTGATAGAAATCTACAGCCAGTGTCCTGACACAAAGGTAGCGCGTCTTTCTCGTGATATGGACGCCAATCTTCGAGTCCCGGTTAGGGCATGGTTGTTCTATCTGTGAGGCGTGTGAATGTACCCCCCCCCCCTCTGCAAAAAGAGGATGTGCAAGCAAATGTGATAAGTGTGTAACTAAAGTCGTACGCTTGGCCCTAGTTGGATCTACTTCACACAAGAGACGCCTAATTTGGCTTCAATCCACTGATGCGTCAGCGAGCTTGTCAATGGCAAGTGCCATTAGTAACAACAATAAGAACAGAAATCTACGAATTATAAAAATCTATTAATATACAATTTTGATAGGAATCTAGAAGTTCTGAACGGATTAGGTATAAAGATACAGCATACCAAATTTCACTTGTCAAAGTCAAAGCAATTTTGAGCTACCCTTATCACACACACATGCAGACGTACATTTTCCAAAAATTCATTTTTCCAATTCCGGGAGGTCTAAAATGTGGAGATGGGTCGAAGTCTCAAGTTCGCATTTTTTTTCACGATTACAAAGCAATAAAAAACAAGAAACCAACGTTTAAAGTATTTGCAATCATTCATCCCGTCCTATATCCGCCTTTTTATAAATGCTGATAGAGTCATTAAAATCAGTTTCACTCTCGGATGCATAAATTAAACGATGATTAATTACTTCGAATAGATATTCTGTTCGAAAAGTCAGTGGCCACATTCCTTCTATTTGAATCACTAGTGAAAATTGGATAATCCAAATCTGAGCGCTTCGACAAAGGCAAAATAATTTAATGAAGCAAATAAACAATTTCTTCTTCTTGGTTAAATTAAATGGGCAAAGCCAAACTTGGAATGTTAATAAAATTAATAATTGATTCAAAAAAAATTCTTGATTATCCAGCGACCATGATTCAAATAAAGATGGTTTATTTGCTTCCGAGAATTACATAGCATGATCTACTGCTATAACTACAATAGTTGTATTAACATATTCAAGTTGGTTTTCCTTTTCTCTTTATCATATGCCAAATATAGAAAAGGTATTATAATCTTTAAAAAAATTGAAAGCGGAATTTTGGCAAATCTCCTCGTTTTAGACCACCTTGAGTTCGAAGAACACATTTTTGGAAAATGTACATCTACCTCTCTGTCTGTGACAAAGATAACCCCAAATTGCTTTATAATTATATACTTTGATATTTAGTATGTAGTCTTTACACCAAATTTATAGCTTTAAATCCGATTTTGAGTAATTCATTTCAAAGGAAATCTGTCTATCCGGCTATTCAAATGTTAAATTAACATTATAACTACAAAACGGAGAGAGTTAGATAGATGTAATTTGATAAATAGACTTACCGTATATAGAATAGACATTTGACAAATTTTGAGACAAATACAGCAAGGGATTGATATTCTGTCGGTTTGTACTTTTAGAAAAATATAAACACGAAAGCTCAAAAACACATTGACTTGAATTTATCAAACTTCATAGGGATTTAAACTTAAATACAAATGTTGTTCTGTGTCAACTTTTTGTTTCAATTGGTTGTGCAAAATGGGTCCAAAATACACATTCAGTTTTCGGATACTGTTAATCACATGCCAGAAGTTAATCCTCAAAACCCTTGCAAAGGATCACATAACAATGGATTTAATAAAAATACCAAACTCTCACGAAATGTTAATATCTGATAAGTACTATATACTTGTGCCATGTAAGCTGTTCTTTGAGATAACACCTTTATTAAAGAGTATGCTAGAAGTTTTCGGAAGGCTACTCCCACTTCTGAATATTCAAAATGTTATTGCTTTATAGTTCATACTGATTGATATCGAAATATCAGGTTATATACCTGCATTATATAATATCCCACCTTGTCGTAGGGGATAATAGCTTTTGTTGCTATAAATCCTAATACCTTACTTCTTTCAAGTCAATCTTGACGTGGTTCAATTTAATTAATAAAGATCTAGATCTGTAGCAAGTGTTTAAAATGCTATGCATTTTAAAATTATTCTTATTCATACAAAAACAGGAGATGTAAATAAAAAATGGTTCTGAATTATGTTTTTTTTTTCACTTATGCCCCTGAAAATGACTTCAAAACAGTTTACTTGAAAGTACGATGAAATCGAGCTTTAAAAGAAAAAAATATATATACTGGAGCCACTTATGTTTATTTCTTTTTTTTATAATTAAGATTTAATATTTTTAACATTTAACAGTTTTTTGACTAAATTTTAAATTTACAGCTGTATTCTGATTCATTACGTAATAATTTGTCTTGACCACTATGCTGGCAAATCAACTATCTCACTGACAGAAGTAAAATACTTGTTTGATATCGATGATTTCGATATGTTTAGTTCTGGATTCAAACCGTCACCGGTCTGCTCTTTAATCACATGACAATGTTTGTGTAATGTTATCGCAGCTTATAAAGTCCGTCAACCCCCGTATGTCAGTCTTTTCGTGTTCTTATAATGATTTTATAATCGGTACTTTTATATTGTTCATTTTTAAGCAGATTTATTAAACCATGGGATCTTTATGCAGTTCATGTTGTGGTAATAGTGCTGACGATATATATGAGGTAAATAAACGCACATTGTTGTGTTTGAACCTTCCTTTATTCAATATTGAATTTTTTGAGAAAATTAATTTTTTATTCATTTTTTTGTAATTTTATGTGAAATTGTAGCAAGCAGGCTAGCCATATTTAAAAATAATTAAATGTTTTATATTATTTTTACCATGTTGAATTCAAATAATTGTAGAATACAGAAAAAAATATGAATGCAAGCGAATATTAACCACTTCACATACAATGACGTCTCTGACACGCGCATCGAATTATTGAATTATCAATTTTAAACCTGAAATTAGGCGAAAGTATTCAGTAGTTTAAAATGCCAGAATCGCTTAGAAACTTTTCAATATTCTTAAAACTCATTACATTATTATAGGAATTAATGCAACAATGAATGTTCACGATTTGATGTATCATCTAATTGACGTTAAATAAATTCGTATGTCAAGTGGTTAATTTACATAAATTATTGTTTGTCTAAAATGCTAATTCTGTGCTTGTAGTATTAAGTAAAAAGCTTTGTTATCTGAACAGGTGAGGCTTCACAATAAGCATTGCAATTCAGTTGATGTATAATCTTAATCCTTAGGAAGTACATTTACCTTTTATTCGATTGTTATTTAATCAATATTCTTTAAGCTGACTTTTTTAGACTCTTAAGTACTCTTCTACAAAACATTTTTGAAATAAAATTCGAGCAAAAATATAAAATATGGAAATTTAATAATTTAAAAAATTGACCATAATAATTTTTTTTAGAATGAACATAATGACAAAACGAATTTATTAGGAAACCCTGTTGGAGAAAGCACAAGGTCAGCTAGGTGAGTATGAGTCCAATGACCTTAAGTATGCATTCAGCAATCATTGTTCAAGAAGTTTACAATATTGTTAATTTTTTGCAGTCAAAGTATATCCAACAAACATGCAACAAATGGTGTTGGAGACCAGCAAGAAAAATTGAATAGAATTTTGCAAAAAACAGCTAAGTATGTTTAAAAACTTTTTGAGTTTTAATTTTTTAAAAATTAAAATATATCTATTGTATACTATTTATATTTTATTTTTACAGTAGCTACATTGATGTGCCAGCCTTAAATTCCTCTGTGGAACAAACAACAGATAAAACCAAAGACTATGAATCCAAAATTCGAGACAATTTAAAAAAGCATGAATACACAGAGAAATCTACCCTGTTAGAAGATACACCACAAATAGAGAGAACATTATCTGGAGAGCCATTATCGCAAGATGATTGCAAAATGGTAATTTTAAATCAGATGTATTCTTACCGAATCACTTATTATATTTCGGTTAAAAACTTATTTTCTGTTTTCAACTTTTTGATTTTGATCCTTAGTGTGTCTTATCGTAACATAAGTTAAATTTATAATTAATTTGTTAAAGCTATTTATAAAATTGATTAAAAGCTCATGACTTCATAGATGAAATGAGCATGTATGTAGTTAAAATAATTGACTATGAAGTTTCATATTAATATAAGTTTTATCCATCTGTATATTGAACTTCTTGTTAATGCATCTAGTTTCAATTTTGTTTTTCCATGGTATTAATATATTGATGTAATAGATTCTTAATATGAAGGGAAAAGAAAGAATTTTTATTTTATACAGTATATTAAAATCTCCTAATTATGTCCTTGATGTAGGATGTATGTTCTAATCTGTTACAGAGGCTAGAATTCTTGGAAATCATTTATAAATCCTTGATTATTTAATTAGAATTGTTCTTGAAATTTTGGCTCAGGCTGATTGATAATTTATCAAAATGATCAATTTAGGAAAGCTTAGAAATCGCACTCGGGATTGCTTTATAATAATTGACATCATCTAGTATATTAATTTTTCTTCTCTATTCTTGTAATCTATATGAATGAATTTGCTATTCTTTAAATTTGAGACTAGTTAGTTTGCAAGACAATGCTGTGTTTAAAATTTATTTCATCATAATAATACAATTTTATTAAATAAAATGAAAAAGTATAGTATATTTATATGAAATGGTAAATTCAGAAATTTTTTTGTCTAAAGTCTGTGATTCAAAACATATGGATTAAGTCCTAAAGTAATATTTTTAGACAATTGAAATTTTAATCACGTATTTAATTCTTAATGAATATATCAGATCATTCTTTCTTATAATGTTGACTTTCTTTATTATAAAATAGTTTTTACTTTTTTATGTACCAATAGATTTTTTCATATAATATATATATATAAATATAAGTGATAGATAATTATAATAATGCAGTTGTAAGGAATTGAGTGCATGAGACTGGTGCTCTTTAAATCAGTTCGTACCACTGGGGGTACTAGGTCAGAAATGATCGCTCTCTGTTCCAGGTCTAAATTACGATCTGAGATGAATGAATGTGCATGAATGAAGCCCACCCTCTAGAAAGGGTTGTGACGCGTGAGTAGTTAAGTCATACTCTTGGCTCTAGATGGCGTTACTTGTAAAACAAAGAGGCACATTTCTTAGGCTTAAATCATCTGCTGATCATATCAGCGGGGCTTGTTTAAGGCAAGTGCAAATTTAGAATAAAGGCAAAATTAGAATAAAATGATGCTATTTTAACTAAATCAAAAATTAAAATTTTAGTTGATAATCATGCCTTGATAATGTTACTTATTGTAAGTGAGGATTTTTGTAATTCTAGATGTTTTCAAAAATCTAAGATTTTGTAAAATTTTATCTTTACAAAATTGGAATAAGTGTAAGTAAGGTATAAAAATTTTCCAATGGTAAAAAAAAAAATCAAATTTAAACAAAATCTATAGATTTAGTCTAAGAAATCTGTCTATTGCCGTCTCAAAAAATTAGGGGACAAATAATTTAAAATTATGAAAGATAATTTCCTTTTTGATTAAGTTTTCCTTAATGAATTTCAATGCTAAGATAATGAAATATATTCCATATTAATAAAAAAATTTAAATTAGATGAGGGAGATTTCTAAATGTTTTATTTCTGTAATAATATTGCTTATTGCTGCTCCTAAAAATACTTTCACCATAAGTCGCTAGTTTAATTATTATGTATTTCATGGTTTATATATTTTTTAATTATGAAATTGTAGAATATATACATATATATATATAATATAAATTTTTACTTTTTTAAAAAATTATAAAAATTTAATTACATTTCATTTTTTTTAGGTTAAAGAAGTCGGTTCATCAATTTTGGATGCTCTTCAGTCTATACAGGTCACAAATTCTGAAAATCTTGTTATACCATTTAATGCTCCAAAAGATAG
>JAOUZG010030537.1:2249723-2275448 GCA_026289955.1 Argiope argentata | reverse complement strand
TTATAATGACACAGTATGCTCAACTGCTTATTATAACACAATGTGCTAAGCTGCTTATTATGACACAGTACGCTCAGTTGCTTATTATAACACGAAAATCAGCAAACAAATCTGTATAAATGGTCCTGCAACAATGCATTACAATTTAATTTTCAAAAAAAAAAATTAAGAAAACCTTTTGCCTTGAAGAAAAATCCAATGTTTTCCAAAACTAAGCTAGAATTGTTTGTCTAATAATGTAACACAATTATAAACTTTTGCTTCTGTAAAAAAAATATAAATAGATTTGAGTTTTTTACTTCCGTCTATAGGTGGTACAGAGAAAGTATAGTAATCGTTCAAAAAATTCGAACACGAGATTTTGACGAATCATGATCTACCTGAAACGAGATCTACCTGAGTTTTAAAAAGACATTTTTGAAAGATGACTATTTATCGGCCTTTGACAAAGATAACTCAAATATGATTTGAGCTGAACGGATGAAATTCAGTCTTTAAGCCAAATTTATAAATTTCTATTATTATTCGAGTAAAATTTGTTCAGAAGAAATCCGTCTGTATGAATATAAGTTAACACAATACTTTCAAAAACGAAAAAAATTAGATAGATAAAATTCTGTACACATATTTAACATCTATAGTGTGGACATCTATCCGATTTTCAGCCAAATATTACAACGGATTAGCTGTCTGTCGATCTGTTCTTTCAGAAATAAGTAAACGTGATAGCTCAAAAAGGCAATGTTTAAATTGGTATGGGAATTTATGATTAAAAGCGTAGTTTTATGCCAAAATATTTATTTCAAACTCTTGAGAAAAACGTGTCTGAAACACAAATTGGTACTTTTCTGTTAGCCGAGCGAAAGCGAGAATTCGCCAAATAATACAGAATGCCGCCAAATTTCTTACAGCGATTTTAAAACGAAAAATCGCCAAATAATGTAGAACCTTGAATTTACTATGGTAAATTTCTTTGGCGATTTTGCTTTTGCGGCCGGTTAATGGAAAAGTACCAACAAATTCAATTTTCAAATGCTATTAACTGTAAGTATTAATCGTCACATAACTCGACAATGGCTAACAATCTATCGATGACATGATAGATTTTTGTAAAAGTGTTAAACTCACGCCAATAAATTTCGTAACCGTTTTATGCCATTACCATGTAAAGCGTTATTTGGCATGGCAAATCTATTAGAGTATGCGAGAAAATTTTGGGGAGACCATTCCTAATTTTGGGATTGTTTTGAATATATTAAAGCATTATCATGAATTAGTATTTATATATGTTCCTAGAAGTCATAACCAGTTATATATGTTGAGAAAAAACAGAGAAAGTCTGTCCTAAGTTATACATAATAATCATTTAAATGAAAGAAGATAATTACTAACAAAACTATTCGCCCCTATTATACAGTAGCAACTTTTTTAATTCTGAAATTATTAATTATACAAAAATATATCTAAATATAATACAATTTAAATGCACTTTTAAAAAGTCCACCTTATGTAGCCTAAAAATTTTAATTGTAATTTTCCAATTTGTATTTTAGAAAATCACACGCATTTTCTCCCCGTACTAATGACATCTAACAAACAAAAGCACACTTTTATTATAACAAAGATTTTTATGTCGGAACAACATGTAAGAGAAACCAAAATAAAAAAATAATGAAATATAAAAACAAATTATGAAAAATAAATCAATAAAGCGAAGGTGAGCTTGGGTTGGAAAGGGAAGAAGATGTAAAAAGATGCTAAAATAGGGGTGTAAGATTTTGAATTTAGGCTTCGCTCTCTAAAAGAAAAAGTACCATTTCTCGTCTTCTAATATGTCACTTAACTATACATTGGGTCTTAATTGTATCTTTAAATTAAAACTGCTTTATTAAGTAAATGAAGCTAAGAATGCATCCTCGAAATTCCCTTACCTGCCGTCTTGTTACAAGGGTTGCAGAACTTCCATTTGGCCATGGATGCACCGGTTGGCTGTTCATCCAGACATTGACATTTGGCAAATAGCAGTGTATTCTGACACAGTGTATTGCAATGCTGAAATTTAAAGCCATAAGTAGCTATTTATCGAAAACAATTATCAGAAAGAATAATGTTAACAATCGATAATTAATAAACAGTTTGATGTTTCGGTATGTTTAGAAATCCATTCTTTTTTTTACAAGGTTGGCCACAATCTAATGATATAGTTTTCCTTGAATATGTGACGTTTCATTCAATAAATATGACGTAGAAAAAAAATATCCCCTCTGCCGGTCTCATCTGCTTTTTATATGCCATTACTTCAGAATCTCAATAAGAAATTACATAAACACACTGTATTTGCCCTTGATCCAGTCCATCAGATGAAGTTCCTATTTCAAGATTTCCGCTCCCTCTAATTCCTATAATGCCCACTCCCTGTAATGCCTATAATGCCCACTCCCTGTAATGCCTATAATGCCCACTCTATCTACCTATAATGACCGCTCCTTATAACGATTATAATTCCACCTATAATGCCCCCTCTCTCTGTCTATAATATTTGTCAATGCTTATGATACTTCTATATCACTTGCTATGGTATTCATATTGCTTTTTTTCCCAAGAAAATTAATTATATTCACAGCATTCTTTTCATATTTCTTCTATCAACGAAGAAATTTTCTTTGACCTTTTTAAAAGAAAAAAATAAGGAAAGGAAGTTATACCTTCAATTGTACCTAGAATTGTTTTCTAAACCAGTAAATTTAAAATCCCTTTTCACAAATTTTTCGTAATTTCCTTTGTTATTTTTTCTTTTAAAAGTTAAAGAAAATTTCTTAGCTGGTTGAAGAAAGTTTGACTTGCACTCTCATTTAAACAAGATGGCGACAATTTTCATAAATTCATAAGTAAAAATATGAAAAGAACGCCGGGCATAGAATTAATTTTCCTGGGGAAATAATACCATAGCAAGTGGTATAGAAGTATCATAGGTATTAACAAATGTGTACATAAAATCAACCGAATGATGTAAAAACTTTAAATTTATGTGCAGCATACTTTAACTGCCACAAATCTAGTATTGTGATTTGCCTGTTTTTCTTTCACGTATCTAATTTATCGTCATTCGAAGAAAAGACCTATACCGAAGCTACATTTCGTTGAGAGTGATTAACTGTCGCTGCGCGATTACCTTTATGCATCTATATTTCACATGACTACACCAAGCTTGATACAGTATTTGAAAAAATAGTCATTAGTAATTTTTCTGTATCCAAACAAGCAATGTTTTTTATAAATAGTTCGGACGTAACAGACTCAGGCCCTTACTTTGAAAAGAGTTTTTGGAATAAAATGAATTTCTTACCTCGTAAGTGTATTTTAAATTCTCCAAGTCAAAATCTAAATGTAAAGACTGCAACTTTGTTCTTATTGGAGATTCCATGAATGTTTCTGTGCAAGAACCCTCATAACCAGGCAGGAGTTTCGTTAGTTTCTGAAAAAAAAGAAGGCAAATTTCTGAAAATTTCCAAAATGCTTTGATATTGATGATTTACTGGAAACTATTTAATTGTAGTGAGTTTTTGGTGTATTAAAGGAATGGTTCTTTTTAAATATAATCATATGAATGGCTCTTTTAAATATGATAAAACAAATGAATCTTTTTTAAATATATGTAAATAAAAGTGGTCCATAAGTAATTTGTGTACTGTAAAAATCCAAACTTTCCAATAGACTTACTTCAAATTTTGCTCATTTACATCATTTAGCATAAAGATTTTTTATAAAAATTCTGTCGTAATTAAATAAATAATTCTTTTTTTTTTTTGTTAATCAAAACCAACGTTTCTATTTACTTTTGTATGATCAACAAAAGTTTTCATGCAGCCACGCAAAGGGCACCATAAATAGGCTTAAATTTTGGTTTAAAACAATGTGATCCCACTATTCAATAAAAGTTATCTACATCTATTCTGAATTAAAACGATCGTTTAACCTAAATGTCTCTAATTTGATATGTTAATTACATATTATAGCAATTGAATATGTAATATAATGATTATTAGGATTTTGTTGTTTTTCTAACGAATTTTGCTGCCAAAACCTTTTTTTTTATTACATACATAGCTAGAGTTGACAAAGTTAATAGATGTAACAAGTTTCATATATTATTTTTGCTTTTTTATTTCAAAGCTGGCTTTTGTCTTTGATTATTTTACATCCATATTTTTCTATTGTTTTGATAATAATAATGCTTGCGTGTAGCATTCAGGATAAAGTATTCTACGATCCATAATTCGTAGTTTCCCTAGCTAGATATCAACAAAGAAAATACTCACGTACCCTTTTGACTCCGATATGGACGCTTCGTCCGGGACTGGCTATGATTCCTCCCCTCTGCATCGTTGGAAAAGTTCCTTGAGGATGAACCAACAGTCGCACGCCGTATTCTGCAGAAATCAAATCCCAGTATTCTGATCTTTCGATGTTTAAAGTGAGACGAATTCCTAAGAGAAAAAGCAGATAATAATACATCTACTCTCGTATGTTTTGATGAAATCGGAGGTGGGAGAAAATCTTCATTGTTAAAAGTAGCAATTGAGATTCAAACAAATAAATGTTATGTACAAGCACAAAAATAACAGAAAATAAAGATATGGATCTAGAGTGCTACTATTTAGAATAATGTTCTTGTAATCTAAACAGATCTCGGTTTTCTTCAATGTGCAGAATCATTTTTTTAATTTTTGTCCTGGATCCTTGGGAAGAGGCAACACTAAGAAACTAAACTCGTTCTAGATCAGGTGTTGGCTTGGTTATGTGGAAGGAAGACTGCGTTGCGTAGCATTTATGTGGAAGGAAGATTGTGTTGCGTAGCATATATGTGGAAGGAAGATTGTGTTGTGTCAGCATATATTGTGTTGCGTAGCATATATGTTGTGACGTTTTCGGATAGATAAGGAGGAATGTATCAAATTGCTTTCTCACGGGAAAACAATTATAGATAACGCAGGAATTTGTGGAAGGTGAAGATTGCAGACTAGACGGAACCAAGGCTTTCCCTCTCTCTTGTGATTGGAAAGATACCTTGGGCCAGATGATCAAGAAAGTTGAGAATAATGCTGATTGGTCATTTGCCACCGAGGGCCGGTTTTTTAGACCGAGATAAAAAGAGTGAAGAGAGCCAAGTGAGGAGGAGACTGACGAAGCAACAGCTGGTGCTTGGAGGGAGGATTCAATTTGGAATTCTGTGGAAAATTCTCAGGAGAGAATTTGGAATGTACGTAGGCCACCTCGCCCTGTAGCCGAGCCCACGGGGAGTTCATCGGAACCTTTGGAACCATTCAGCGTCTCGTCTGAAGTGTGAAAGCTCATCCGAGCTTTGGAAATAACTCCAATTAGTTGAACAGCAGTCTCCTGAGTTGCTCTTCCAGCCAGTTCATCACCTTACGCTGTACAAAACCCAGCAGGTTAATCGACAAGCAGAGAATCCCGAACCTCGGGCCAGATCTTGCGGGAGTTTCAAAAACTTTACCCTCCGTCTTCATCTACGAGAGAGACTACCTTACTATTTGAGGCACAGCACCTTTCCCTAGTGGAACTCTGAACTTAATTGCCTATGTGTTCGTAACATTTTTAATCAAGAAGGTGTAATTGTGCAAAATATATATGTATTATAGCTGGAAATAAATAGATTTTTATTTCTCCAAGTCCTGGTTTGTTTACGGCCCAACTCAACAGTGGCCCTGGACAAAACGTTACAATGTGGAAGGAAGATTGTGTCGTGTCAACATATATTGTGTTGCGTAGCATCATGATTTACGCCAGGGCATTGATGATCTCCACATTTTAGGGCAGGCCAAAATACATTAATAATCAGGTTAAAATGTCGGAGATATGAGGGGAATGACCCATGGAATTTAAAGAAAACAATATATTCCCTTTTCCAGTTACTTGGTTGAAGGGAGACTTTGGCAAGAACATTGAATGTAGTTCGTATCACCGTCTTTCCATTTTTTTTTTGCAATTTTTTCATCATTTTCTGCTTGAAGAACGATTTCAGGTAGGATTTTAGTACCTTAGTGTGACATTGTTTCATGTTTGATTCCGCAGCTTCCTTCGCCAATCTGTAGGCTCTTCATTTCCCTCATAACCAACGTGGACTTTAATCCAGGAAAATTTGACTTGTCTGTATTGGGTTAGATTTTTTTAGACGGATAATCAATAATAAGGCACAATGTTTTGCGATTTATGTTAACTTCCCTTTTTATGCCTAATCATCATACACGTATATCTTTTATACTTAATCCTTCGTTTTTTATGTTTGTTCACCTGATATGACAAAGAATTCTAAGAATGAAGTCGGCTTTTATTTCCTTCTTTTTATTTGTTTATTTAGAATTAAAATTAAAAATATACATACCTTGTGTCGTTCCTCCTTTTTTAATTGTCATTGCCTCCTCAGTGTCATTTCTCTTAACAGAAAGTGTGTGACATAAACCAAATATTGGTGATGTCACATTCGTAATTTTAACGTGGAAAGCTGTGCTGAAAAATAGACAATTTTTAATGAGTTTCATACATATTCTGTTCAATCTATAATTTTCCAGAAAGATGTATTAAATGACCAATAAAAAATTAAAGGATCTCTGCATTATTTGTTTAGTATAGTATTTTTGTAGTTACGGTTCGTCGACTCAAAATCAAGCAATGTTTCAAAATATACTGTGGAACCTCACTAGACGAGTATGATGCGTTTCCGAATCTTACTTGCAATATGAAATATTTATTAGGATAAACAATCTTTTATATAGGAATTCATGCGTTCGTTTTCAAAAAAGAGTTCCTTCTCGAAACGAAATGTTCAAACAAATTTATAATAATGTAATTTACTATCAAAAATGCATACGTTTTTTTACGGGAAGATTACATAAAGTTTTTTGACTTTGGCTACGCTTCAAAATTTTGCAAAATTGAGACACGGCATTATAATTATGCTAGCAGTACCCGCACGGCGTTGCCCGTGACATAGCATCCAAGAAGAAAAATTATCTTTAAGCTTAAGTCTAGCCTCCGCCCGTTATGACATGGTCATGTTACGCAACATCAAACAAACATTTAAAAAAATATTGAGAAATTATCAGAAATAGCAACAAAACAAATTTTTATATTATATAAACAGAAATATTTAGGTTGCTAGATTGCATAACTATGACATGCCCGTAGACAAAACACAGGCGATCATTTCGCTCCTCAGGAGATTCATTCTTTCTCCGCAGTTCAGTTGCAGGGCGATTTAAAGAGAGACGTTAACTTCAATCATCAAAACTTTCCTTTCCTAAGTGTGGGCATTTCTTTGATATTCGCTCTTTCCTCTTTATTTTCCTTATAGCGTAACAAACGACGCTTTTTGGCATTTAATGTGTTCCGGCCAAAGTCGGATTTCCTTCTTTTGGGTACAATGAGATTTGAATTGCTGTTTAAAGACAGACGGAAACGAAGAAATGAATTGCATTTGCATACATCAGTTCTTGCTATTTGCACTCCCGCAGTTTGAGGTTTTCGCGTATGCTCAGTGCAAAGTTAAAATTTTAATTATAAAACTACTTTTTTTTATTTTGACGTGACTTGAATGTACTAAAACCTTCCCCAATAAATGCTCGACAAAATGGCAGAAATATCTCCAATATCCGTTAACTATTTCTTGAATTGTTGTAGTTCAAACATATTGACGCTTTCAGAAGAATTCATTTTATAATATGTATAGAAGAATTGTAGCTTGTAAAGCTTTCTCAACGTGGGAGTCATAATTTCAAATGCTTTCAGTATATATATATTTTATTTTGTTTGTTTGTTGCTCTGTGAAGTCTGTTATTTCTTCCTCTCCCGACCAAATATCCTTTGCTGTTACACAGAATACAGTTCCATTGGATTTTCGGTAGTTTGGGCCATATTTTCTCCGTTTTCTTTCGTTTTTAGGCTTGAGACCCGATTCCACCGACACGATGGTTCTTCCATCTAAGAACCTTCGTGTAAGGGGGTCTGTTGCACGTTAAATCCATCAGGGCCAAACGTCCTCCCACTGTTATGGTGAGATGTGGAGAGGGGGGCGCCAGCTCAGGTGTCATCCTCGTAATCTGACAACTGTTCAAAATTTTGAGGTTCGTCCCAAAATAGCCCTAGTGTTGCTTTGCAAGGGGAAATTAATATAATTAAACCAAACTTAACCATAGACTTATATCTGTCGATTAAACCTTCACGGAGACTTGCTCAATTCCCTCGGAGTCACGTTCGATCCAGCTAATGCCTCTGTCATGCAGAAATAAAGATTATCTGCAAACAAATGTTCAAAGCAGACCCAATATACAAGCCAATTCTGCATGTGATGTCACGGTATCTTCAAGCCATTCTTTCTATGAAACATCACTGAGTAAATGCTTCACATTTTTACATTTGTTCGGAGCATTGAGTGGAGCTCAAGTGATTAATGGATTGAGAATTTGAGCTATTCACCAAGTCTAAGGGACAAGTATTGAAACAGCATCGAGTCTAGTGTGGAGTAGCCAGTCGTATAGTAGTAGGTAGGCAACTGGGTGTAGCTAAATTGAGGATACAGTGGAGAATTGCAGGTGTTTGGGGTGACTTTAGTGAATAGTTAAGTGGATTCTCTCTTCCTGCTGAGTTCTGTCTGGCTGCTTTGAGTGCTGTGGTTGTTGTTTATCACCGATTACTACTTGTGGGATGCTGTTGGTATTATGTGTGCTGATTGTGCACGCCTCGGTGCACCCTGTTTTAGGGTTAAAAACGTCGTTATTTGTTATTGAGGTTAGCTGACTGTGTCACCACCATACATCAACTTCAGCGAAACCGTCGATTTTAGTCGAATTTCAGTAACAATATAATCAGCACACTCTCACTTACTTTTCAGTTCAAATAAACAAGAATATCAAACTAATAATGCACTAATCTGGTTTAAAACGGTCGAATAATGGTTAGAAATATTTGTGGCACACTTAAGATAAGACAGTCCTTATTACACTTACTTATTGCCGAAACAATCCTTGCTGTTGAAAGTGCACTGAATGATAAGATTTTCGGCTTTGTGGCCAAATTCCGAGAGGTTGTCTTTGGTGACTCCGAGGCTGAGCCAAGTATCACTCAAATCTACGGCACTTTTCTCCACTAGTTCTTCTTCTGACTGGTAGCAAGTGTTGGACGTTTTAGGCGTCGTAGAATTAGTTCTTCCTGAAGGTGCTTTATTCTTTCTGGATAATGTCATCTCAAAATACTGGTGAGCATAGTCCTAAAGCAAAAATAGTACTTATCTGTTAATTAAGGTACCTGATTTGGTTAGTAAATTTATTTGGAAACAGTTTTTGCAATTTTATATATAAGATAAACCGATTTTAAAAATTGAAAATATTTTTTAAAAAAATCTTTATATTTCTAAAAACCTGAATAAATCTTAAAAGGTCATGATTAGAAAAAAAAAATGAAAACTAGTTAAAAATAATAAAGTGAGAACATTATTATATTTAAATCATTACTTGCCTTAATTCATTTAAGTTATTTACCGCTTTAAGCCAGTTTGAAACAATTACTTCTCTACCGGCCTCTAACCCTCTATAATATATATATATATATCCCTACTTTCGTTTTTGCTTACTTTCATTCCGGTTCTACTTTGGTTGTGTTCGCCCATGTTCCACTCTATTTTTAGCATTAGCGACATACGCGCGCTCTAAATATATATGTATTATTTTAATGATTTTTTTCAAAAATATTATAAAATATTTTAGTATTATTTCCTTTTAATATTATAGTTACCAGTTCGGTTCCATAATATTCGGAATTCGATACTCTTAAGAAATTTTTAATTTATAATAAGATTAAGGCTTACAAAATTGTTCTATTTTTATTTTGGTCTCTTTTAACAGTAAAATTCAATGTTAAAAAACTAACGTAACTGCAAAGAATATTGGAAATATCTAATTTGTATTTCATATATATGCTTTTCGAAAAATCTAAAATGTAATTGACTACAAAATAAAAATTATTTAATAAATTAATATTTTATAAACGTTTGAAATTGTTGCTATTAATTTTTTGTGTGAAACTTTCTCTGGGCTTTGAACCGAATTTCGCTTATCTATAGCTGTCTCAAAATCCCCGATCTATTACAACCTCAAAAGACTTTGAAATATTAATACAAATTTTATTAATTCTTACTGAAATGAATATGGCATGTTATGTGTTCAGTGGAACAATAAATAAGAAATATTCATTCTTCAGAAAAATAAATACATTTTTTATGAGCAATTGAATATAAAAATACGCGAATAAGGAATGAAGAAGCCAAAATAAATACCCCTCTTTTTCACCGCTTACCTTTACTACGATTCGACATTACGCCAAAAGCTTGGGCAACAATTAGTTTTTTAATTGGAACAAAGATAAATAAGAGACATAAAATATGTGAATCTAGAACAATTCATAGATAATTTTTCATTTTCTTTAGTTTGAGATAAACGGAAAATAATTTTAGTTAAATAGAAACTAGCTGTCTTCACCAACCATCTATTCCCTCTAATTTTTGAAGTTTAAAAGGATTACAAAACCGAAGAGTCAACTCTATCACATCATTTTTAATCCATATAGAAGTTAATAACGTCTAGATTCATCAATAGTCGTCTGCTACTTCTGATTCTATCGTCAAGAGATATCGCCAAATGAAACTGAGACAGACTCAGCAAATTAGCAGATTTAGGCAACTTGCGTCACCAATTAATTGCACTACCTTACAAACACAACTATGAAATGGAATGCTCTGCAACTATTATATAATCATATTTTTTATATAAAACTTTATTTTGAGCAAAACTATTCAACATTATTATAGCGGTAATATGGTCAACGAAGATGAATCGTTTTAAAATGGATTGATTCTATTCGACTTCAGGTGATGAAAATATGATAAAATAATAATTACCATAACATAAGTAAAAGCTAACAAACACTTTATTTTAAATTGTACCTAAACAATAATAATGACAGGTTTTTTGATTCGTTAGCTTTGCATCAAAGTGGAGAAACTGTCAATCTAGCGAAATCGGTCCAGTCACTAAAGTTGATCGTTCTGTCAAATTTCATTTTGTGTTATCGTTCCAAATGGAAAAGTAAAGCGTAAACTATCGTAGAGTGTAGATTATTTAAAACTCATGAGTATTAATATGAAATAAAACTTATTATCAGTTCAGTGGTTCTAGATGTAGAACTCTGCTGCTGGTTGTCTTCTGAGAAATGTAATAAAATAATGCTTTATTTTTTCAATTTCTCTTGAAAGAGAAGGCAAAAGGAAATTAATTATTTATCTAAGCAATCATAATATAACATGTGAAATTAAAAAAATAGCGAAATCAGATCAGTAACTGTGACTGGAGAATTCTGGCGTAGTTTTTCCGTACAGAGAATACTCTATGAAGTAGTGTTTTTCACTTTCTTTCAAGAATGGAAAATAGTAAGAACAAACGGCTTTTGATAACTTCTTTATAAATCGTGATCTTTCATGTGAAACAAAAATTGGTTATGGTAGTTTTTGGTTTGTCATGTGTGTCTAATTTGCAGGATTTTTCCTTAATATTCTAATGCATAAATAATTTACAAAGGATAAATATTTAAATGTATATTTTTTAAAAATAGAAATGTTTAATCAATATCTTTTAAAATGGTTTGTTGTTGTTGCCGTGTCCTCTGAAAAATTCAAACCTTATTGTGTATCTGAATAATCTTTGCAATAACAATGGCAGAATCGAAATAGTCCAGTAGGTGAAAGCCAACCATAACTGCAGGAGAGTTGAAAACATGGTGTAGTGTAAGTTTCTCGTCAGGACAATTGCCCCAATTTTTGTATTTTCTTGTCCCATCAGCAAGAATTTTCATGTTTTTGTGGTGTTTTGTTTTGTCTTATGGGAATGCAGCTGCTTTTCTGTCGATTTTAAGATGGTTGATTTAATTTTTAACTTTGATTCTTGGGGGAAAAATTAGTTTGGAATTGGTAAAAGCTTTGCATCCGCAAGTGAAGTGAGAGATGTGGTCTGATCCTGACCTCTGGCCTTTTTTTCAGGAATCAGTTTTCTCAGGAATTAATTTTTTCAGGAATCAATTTCTAGGAATCAGTAATTTCATTAAACTCAAGATTCACAGGATCAGGGATCCACTCCAAGATGCATTTTTTAAGGCAGTGAAGTTGTTCAAACAGTGATAGGATGCTGATTGTTAGGATTGAAGATCCCTTGATGATGAATTACAAAGCAGACCTGAAGCCACTGAAGGTGGTAATACGCTTAGTTGTTGAGATGGAGCTAGATTGGTGTAGGATTGAAGTGCTGTGTAGATGGCGACTAGTTCACTGGTGGAATTAGTTGCAATTCTACCGGCACAAACTTCTATTTCCCACCGTTGTTCATCAGGAAGAAGCAGAACCCCCTCCTGCTCCACCATTAGTAAATGTTGAGTCTGAAGATCCATCCTTAAAAGCTCTGGTGTGGTTGTGATCGGACAGGGAATCGATAGTTCTGATCTCGAGCTCTTTGAGTTTATTTGATGGATCCTTCTTTGAACATTGTTCTATGAGTTTGAGAGATATTGTTGTACTTTATGGTACAATATAGTTTATTAAAAATGATATATTACTTAAAAACAAGTTTTTAAAAATGGGAAAAAATGAAAAAAAAATCTTATATCAGTGGTGCAGTAAAAATAAAAACCATATTTCTTTAGACAGCAAGAAAGGTCAATATTTTTTCTCCGAAATACAAAATTAATATTAATGTGTCTCTGACCTTATAAGTTACCTGTATAGGTTCGATTTATATTCGTCTTCGAATCAATATGTCTACGAAAGCAAAGGGAATACAAATTACTTGACTATTATCTGTCATGAAATAAAATTCCTTTATTTTATTGAGTTCAGTGTCGGAAACATCGATCCAGTGCTAAAATATTACTCAAAATCAAAGATCTATAGCGCAAATAATGAAATTCTATAAGAACGGAGGTAAATTGCCATTACTGCCTAAGAATGGCTTTAAAAGATTCCACTGGCCACTAAGACATTCTATGTTCAACCTGTTGTCCTGGAATATGCCAATATTCCTTAGCTTATGATAAAAATATCTTTGCGAGTGAGAAAACTTTTTTTAAAAAAAATTAAGATGTTATAAAGATTATTTACATGTAATTATATGTTTGATAATTATTAATAAAAATCATTACAATTTTGCTCAATTTTTAATTAATTAAAATTATAATGGGCTTTAAAAGTATAATGTGCCAATTTTGGTAACTTCACGTCTAACTATCTGTAAAGTAAAGCACCAACATTCACAAACTTTTATTAGTTGTCGATATATAATAACTGTTTTTTGGGGGATGGGGGAGTCTTTCTATTTTTTGTGAGTTAGAAAAACTTAAGAGCTTCTATATTTACTGATAATTAATTTTGCCGCAGAATATACCGAACATATTTTCGTCTGTTCACGGTTGATTATTTACCTTCTTGATAACATTCAGATTGCAAACTGTGAGAGCCGGAAATTCCACGTATTCTGCGTCTTTCTCTTGGGTGATGGTCACCTTCGGATTGCTGAGGTAGTTACCTATGAGGTAGCTGCAGTGGTAGCAGCAGCCACCTAGAGAGGAGAGGAAGACTAAGATCCAGAAGACCTTTCGAGCGGGATGCCGACTTGTGGTGATCTTGCGTATGCCGTGGGTTGTCGTCTGGTTCACGTATGTGCTCAAAAGCCTGTGGTAGTTGGTGGCACCGCTCCACTGTCGATGGGCCATATTTCGAACGGAATCTGCAAGAGAAAAATGCGTACACCCTATTGAAATCAAAATTCAATTTCTTTAACATCGAGTACAATGTATCGAGCACTTTAATTTCTTACATAAATTTCTGCTTTTTTTTGTTTTGTTTATCTCACATAAATATTTTTTATACTGTTAAAAGCCTGTAAAGCTGCATCCCAGCATGGTTAGTCGAATTACTGAAAAAACCATTGTATGATCAGCCCTATAGGTGCTGATCGAGTGCCACGTCAGTAATGTCAGACCTTAGCAACAAACTTGCCGAACATTTGGCAACTTTGGCGACAAAATATTGTTGGAAACTATGAAAGATTTAACAATTCATCCAATAGGAAGTGAGGAATACATTTGAACACAACTGATTGGTCCGAATCTTCTCGGCCCGCCGCTCAGGAAGTATAAAAGGCCGACACTCTCAAGCTGGATGTTAAATTTTTCAAAGATATGAATAAAATTAATAACGATGCAATAAATAGTATTCCTAGATATACACCTAACCCCAAAACCAGGCGTTCTAGGAATATTTTTCTATAACTCTTAATTCTTAGCTTAACTTAATTCACTTAATACTTAGCTTTTAACTTTAATAACTTTACTTTGAATCTACCAGCTCCAAATGTAAATTCTACTTAATAGATTGCATAACTCCACGCCCCTCACCCCTCAATAACCAATCACACTGCATCACTCACCCCTACTTTTCAGCTACAACTATTTAAGAGCTCCCAGAAGACCATCAGTTCACATCGAAGACGGTCACGAGAAATAGATGACCGCAGAGAGGAAGAACTCCGGCCATGACCGGGGATAAGCCCCTGCCGGGTTTAGGCACCCCGCGAACCCAACCACTAGCTGCTGTGAATCGTTGCAGTTGGAGTCTTTGACAGGATAATGAAGCAGTGGCGGAAAAGTCCAACGTTGTGTGAAGCTCAAGTTAGTTCTGAACTGAGCTATATGCTGAGTCCTGTTGTCTATTGTGGAAGCAGCAACAAGGTGTATGTAGAGTGGTTAATCGTGTGGTGGTGAATCGACAGTTGGATATAGCTAAAGCGAGAAGAAAGTAAAGATGTTCACCAGTTTGGAGTGATCTTAGAGAAACTCCAAGGATCCCCTCTCCGGCTGAATTCTGTCTGGCTGCTTTGTGTGCTGTGATCGATTTCTTCTTGTGGGTTTTTGTCTATTGTGTGCTGCTCTGTGTTTGCCTCGGTTGTACTATTAGTCGTCCGTGTATTCGTTGTCTTTGTGTTAGTGTCTTTGTGTTAAATAAGCGTTGTTGTTGTTTTCTACTGAGGCCTGCTGATTGTCTTCACACCATCACCCATTACAAGCGAACCTGGTGTATTTACAGAATAGTAGTAGCGATGGAAGTAATCCTTAAAAATATTTATTTTCTTCTTAATGTAAATGCCAGTCATCTTTATAATGCATACCTACTTGATAATTAATTTCAATTCTGTACCCATGAAACTCACTCTACAATAACCAATCCATGCCATTATCCATATCATCCGCTATGTCCGGAGGTTAAAAGCTCTGAGATCAAGAACTCTATGACTTTTCCCCAAAGTCGATGTCGATTAGTCGAATCTTTATGTGTAGCAGACTCTTGCCATAAAAGTAGAGACACACTAATCAGTTTGTACTAACATTGAAATACTAAACTGAATTTTAGAATTTATCAAAAATTAACAAATTTAATTACTGATTAATATTTTGCTTCGCATTATTTATTTAGAATTTCGAAACCATTATATTGTTTTGGGAAAAAAGGGTTTTGCAAAGGTAAACTTGTAACAGTGGTTTCCCAAATATTTTTTCGCATATTCTCTATTAAAAGTGCTATTCATCTATCTGCATAAAATTGCGGACATTGGACAAAGCCATGAAATTCAAGAGTAATAGAATAAAAGTAAATTGATATTTGTGTATTATTAACCACATTTAATTGGCAAATAAATGTTATGAAAATACCAATTAGCGCAATGCCTCCAAAGTGTAGGTCTTACTTTAGGAGGTGTTCATTAATGTGTGATCTTTAGGTAGCGTTTTTAGAAATTAATTTTCTGGTACTCAAGTACCAGAAAATTGAACGTGCATTTAAAATCCCTAATTCCATATGATTGAAACTAAAATTTGAAACAGAGGTACAATCGTAATCACAAGAGTGGGAAAAAATAGAAGAAAAAAAATTGGGAAAAATGTTTAGGTTTGGGTATTTGAGAATGAACAGCTTCACCATAATGTAATTTCAAAATTTTCAACTAATGGGAAAATTATTTAGTGTTAAACATTTTTTTAGAAATAAAAGAAAAATTAAAAGATATATTAGCTGCACAATTATATAAAGATGTTGCATGTTTTTATTTATCAACATATCTGAATATAATTCAAAATGAAGTAGTCCGAATTCAATAGCCTTTTTTGAATTTCAGAATTTAGCTCTAACTTAAAAATTTTATAAAATCAAGTAATCAAAACCTCATTATACAGTTTTAACCATTGTACCTAGAACCTAGATACCTTTATAATCCGTTCGTTACAGGAAGAATATAAAATAAAATTCTTTCATTTCTTGAAGTTTAATCAAATTTTCAAATGAAAAAAAAAATTTTCCTCTCGGAAATAAAATTTTTGAGCAATAGATACTTGCCAACAATTTTGGTGAAATTTTCGAACACCATTTTTTTTAAGATAATGAAAGTGAAGCTTATGATTTCATTGAAAAACTCTTTTTTTCCATTTACTGACATTGAAAGTATAAAAGTCATTGTGATAAATATTATATAATAATCTTATACTATAATACGAGGAATGGTTGTCAAGTCGAAAATCGCCCCAGAATTAATAAACTCCGGTAAACTTGGGGGTCTGGGGTTTTTGGCCACGAGGAATCGATTGGCACCGGTTTTGAAGCGCTACGGTTGAGCAGTTCGGAGTTACAGATAGGATATTTTCAAACTTTATTAGTTCGCCATAATGGCTACTTAAATTTTCAAGTGGTAACGTGCTGCCATCTATAGCCAATATTCCATCTATATCAATATTCATATATATATTTTTTTCATTTCATGCAGACACGTGATGAAAATTGCATTTTTATATGTTTAATGCGCAATAATCTGACCGGTTATCTTTTCACCAATGGTTTCACAAATTTTCTTATGGCATGTATTGTTTTGATAAATCACAATTGAAAATTTAAATATTCGAGTTAGCTTCGATACCTGTTTTTTCCGAGCGGAGCTCGGTCACCCGCTGGTATATTATATAATATCAAAAAAAAATTATCCCAAGTTCTTAATAATTAAATTTTTCTTACTTTTGGTCCCTAGTAGCACACAAATATCGGACAATATTGCATGACATTGATCAAATTTCGCAATATTGTTTTATATTGTGGAATATTGCTTAATATCATATAATATCTCACAATATTCTACAACAGATTTTGTTACCTGGGGTATTATTTATTTGCAATAAAATCTTAAAATTTTATCGCCGTTGTTACGTTCTTAAAACATCGCAGAAAATCAAAATAAAAAGAAGAAAATATTTACATTTTAATGATAAACAAATTGTTTCCAAATAATGTGAAACTAATGTCCTTTTTTTTTTCTTTTCCAAATATGAATAATCAGGAAATTGCATATGCAAAGCTGAGATATTTTTCTTTAATGTTACAATTTCCTTGCATAGTTCAAAATATGCAAAGAGATTATAACAAAATCTCTTTCTCAAAATAAATTATCAGACAGAGAAAGTTAAACCTCGAAATTCACAAAGGAAGAAAAATTAATTTAAAATTCTTTTGGACTTGAGAACACTATCAAAACATGTCTGCAAATAAATTTCCGCCTTGTGGTTTACATATGCAAATTCATTAGTAAAGCAGGTGTTATTTTCTTCGATTGTTTTGTTTTCATGCGTTAAAATATTGCATTTCAGATCCAAAATTTATTCATTTCCTGTAGAATAATAAAAAAAAAGAATAATAACGGTGAAAACTTGTCACCTGCATGTTTTTCAGGCAAATGAGACCAGACTTTGTTGCATGAAATGAGTTCAAAACAAAATGTTCGTTAAATGACATCCAGAATCGATTTTGTAAAAGAATAAACAGTTACAGAATCCATTTTTTTTGTACGAATTTCATTAAGAATCTATTTCTTCACGCAAATATGATTCATCGAATTCATTCAAACGGTTTGTTTATGACGTCCCCAGACATGTTTTTTCGCCCGTTTTTTTACAATTTACTTTAAGAGAAAAAATAATAGAATTTTGAAATTGCTAATTAAATCTTTAAAGATAGTGCTACATATTTTAAAGTTATTATTTATTTCTTATCACCCAACAGTTTTGATAAAATTTCATTGTATTAAATTCATATTAATTCAGAAAATCAATCAGAGATTTTTTAAATTGTAAGTGTATTTGACATAGATTGCACAGTTATAACGATCTTAGTTAAGAAAACCCTCTGCTAGCTGAAAAATTTAAGAAGAATAATCTATACATCTTGTATTTATTTAATCGTATGTTAATTTAGTTTTAAACAAAAAAAAATCCTGTTTTACTCAGTAAATTTTAGAGTGATATTATTATTCCTTCTAAATATTTTTAAATTGATGTAAGGCATCAGAATGTTTTGATATTTAAAACAAGAACATTTAAAATCATAAGTGAAATATTCTAATATAGCTGTAATGTCCATCAATCAGTTAAATGGATTCTTAGTGATTATAAAATACATTCAAATGCCGTATTAATAAAAAAATTTGTATTTTTTAAAAAAATTTCATCTTGTACGTTCAATTTTCTTGTGCAGAATATCATAATTTTTTACCCTAAGTTACTTATTTGGATAAGAATAACACAGTGTCTTATATTTCTCTATTATCATTTTTTTCATTGCTCTAATTATTTCATTTACAATGAACAACAATTCTCAACTTTATAAAGTTTGGATTGTAACTTTCTTTATGAATTTAAGCTACTTTCCTTTTCAATAAATTCTTGAAATTTCATTGATTATTTTTACTTATTTTTTGATACATGAAAGCAAGAGTTACTAATTATTCTGGTTTAACGAAATGCTCAGGATTTCATTCTATTAGAAATTACTCAAGTACAGGTTCACAAATTTCGAAATGTTCAAGAAAAGTTCGAACAAAAAGTGAAACTATTTTTGAAGAAATTCTAGAATATGAAAGATAGTTCTACGCATAAAATGGCGACACAGTATATTTATTGAGATTCAAGAAAGGATTATGGATTTTGTTCAGTAAAATAAATGTACAATAACTATTTTTACCATTTATAAGATAATAATGAATTCAATAAATAACGGTGTTCGTTAAATGTCAAAATATAAATTTGTCAACGGACATTTGGCAAAACTAATATTAAGTAGTAGTATTTATTCTGTTTTTATTTTATTTTTCTGTTTTATCTGCTATTTTATACTTTTCTTAAATTGTCATCAAATTGGGTTTTTTTGAAGTATTATATTATTAAATTTAAAGAAAACGATTTTTATTTTAATTAAAACATTATTAAAAGTTGTAAACAAACGATTTCTATTTTAATTAAAGCACTATTAAAAGTTAAAAGAAAACGTTTTTTTTTTTTTGTAAATATATTTTGTTAATTGTATTTCGATTAATTCTTGTATGTGCTGTTTTAGTGAAAGGAACAAAAAAGAAATGGCGATGAAATTTAAAATGCTTTGAGTATCATTTTTATTTTAAGACTTTAAGACGCTCTGCAAGCTATATTTTGAAGCTTAAAAAACGATTAGTTTTTTAGAAAGCACGCAAAAAACAGAAATAACTTTTTAATAGCATTAAACTTTATTTTGGAGAATTATAGAATATTACAAAAATAAACTTAACACAATGTTAGATATAATCAGAATCTTTATTTCTTTCCATTGAAGATGCCTGCTAACTTAAAAGCATGTAATATAATCTTGATTTCTCATACAGCGAGTTTCCACAGATCATTATTTTTTACTTTTTGGCATACTTAGCATAGAGAAATCACAGCAATCGTCAAAAAATTGGAACTCGGGATTTTGTCTTATCACCTCATTAAACATCCCCCTGATTTTGAAAAACATAATTTTAGAAAATATCCATCTGACTGTCTGTGACAAAGATAATTCACAAACGCTTTGAGCTAGAGAGAGAAAATTTGGTATACTTTACACCAAATTTGCAGATTGTGATCAAACTTTGAGTAAAATATTTTCAGAGGAAGTCCGTCAGTCCAGATATTTGAATATCAGTTAATAAAGTAACTACAAAAACAAAGACAACTCTAGATTTATATAGTATACATATTTGACATTTAGAGTATAAAATAATATTGCCATTACAGTGTTTCAGAGAAGTTTGAACCAAATCCATTTACGGATTGACTGTCTATAGGTCTATACTTTTAGAAGAATGTCAAAACGATAACTTAAAATCCGAATTATTTAAATGCATCAAAATTAGTACGATTTTTAATGTCTACAAATCCTTTTTGGAGTCATATTTATTTTTCAATTCATTGCCAATACGATTTTCGGATATCATATTAATTGCACGCCAAGGCTTAATCGCCAAATAACCAGCCAAGGATAATATTTGAACCAAAGATTAATATTTCATGACAGTTTTACGCCTGTACCATGTAAAGCATTATTTAGCATGGCAAATTTATTAGAGAATCTGTGAGAAAATTTTGGGGAGACCAATAACGCAGGTTTTCCTTGTAGATTGATATTTTCTATACACGATGGACTTTCATAGTCGACACTTTAGGAGGGTCGAAAAATAATCTTTTGAATAATTAAATAATTAGAATATTTAATAATAATAATTTTTTATTATATATACCGACGTCCTGCCACATCGGTAGTGCGTCTTCCCCGTGATCTGGGCGTCCTGGGTTCGAGTCCCGGTTCTGGCATGGTTGTTCTTTATCTGTTCTATCTATGAGATGTGTGAATGTGGTTCGATGTAAAAAGGGGTTTGTCAAACAAATGTGATGCGTGAGTAACTAAGACGTATTCTTGGCCCTAGTTGGCTGTATTTGAAACAAGAGACGTGCCCAGGGCTTAAAATCATTGACCGCGTCAGAGAACTGGTCTATGGTAAGGACCAATTAAAAAAACAACGACGTTAATAAATGTTTTGATTTCCAATTTCATGACTAAAAATAAAGGGCTTCTATGTGAATATTTTAACTAAAAGGTGTTTTTTTCTCAACAATTATACACATCCATGAAAGAGCTTACCACTCTATAGTTTTCTTTCTGCCCTGTTGACCCCATAGGGAAAGAGGATTCTTTGAATACTTTTTTTACATGCGCTTTGGATTTATTTGGCGATTTTCAGATAATACCAAAATAGACAACACCGTATTGCCAATCGTTAACTTGGCGATGTTTGCATTTTTTGATGCTCTGTGGTGGAGGATGCAAAAATAAACAAGTATCCTTTTTCTTTGTGTAAGATATGTAGTTTAAAATATAGTAAAGCAGGAATAAACAAATTTTGTATGATTTCTTATTTTTCTTTCCTTCGAGATACACGTACATTTTTGTTTTGCTTCTTTATGTCGTATATGAAAAAGCATTTACTAATAATTAACTTTCTAAAAATGCTTCTATGGCAGATATTGCTATAAGAATAAACTTTGCATGCAGTCAAAATAAAATACAACCATCTCTTCATCTTGATTTTTCTTGATTACTATCAGTTTGTAGTAAAATTTCTTAACTTTTGTGCAAATTTAATTTGACAAATAACATTAAGTACTGGTAAATTAAATTAACCGTTCTTAATTAAATTACTTAACAGTACTTACATTTTGTTTTGATTATAGCATTTTTATTGAATGTTTCGTTAAATCTACGGCGTTATTTTTAACGATTGATAGTATCCGAAAACTGAATTTGTGCTTTAGACATGTTTTTCTCAATCGTTTGAAATAGATTTCTATACAAAACTGCGCTTGTAGTCATAAAGTCCCATATCTAAGTAATTGTGTTTTTATATGTAATTGATAAAGATTGTTCTTTAAAAAAAAGAAGAGTATTTCAGCTATAAAAGTTAAATATAGTTTATTCCTGAAAAATATACTATTAGATTTAAATGCTATGGGACTTTTTTTGTTACTTTTGGGGAAACAAAGTCTATCAATTTCCTCTTTTCCAGAAGAATAAAAGAAAAATCAAAACGTACTGAAATCCTAATCATGTCATTAATGAAATGTCAAACAGCAAATGCCTGAATGAGAAATTAATTCTACTAAAAAACACTGATTTTCACGAAAATAATGAAGAAAGTTCTTGCGCATGCATAAATAATCATCCCTCACAGAAGACTGCGTCGCATGGGGTCTCTATCTGCCTATAATAATTGATATGTTTATGGTTGACAATTTATCGATTGATGCTTATCATTTCGTCTATTATCATCGACGCTTGACACTGACGAGAAAATTTAGGTTATTCAGAGAATCGAAGAATATCCTTATTTCATTTACTATTTCGAATGTTTATCAGAAATTTCGTATATGGATAGTGAGTTATCTCGGTTAATAGAGGCAATTTCGAAAATTTTGTTTCAACATAATAATAGATAAATATTTAAGAGGAATTCTGGGAAATAACAGCGGGAGTGATCACCCTCAAAACTTTCTCGTAATAAAGGTGCTATCCCAGAGAGCGGCTTGCATGGCATTGATACTCTAGTTACGAAATATTAACCTTTTGTGCGAATTTAACATTTTAACTGAATTAATCGTGTTATTCTTGGCGAGTTATTTGGCGATTGCAGCAGAATGTGTGTTTTTAATCCATTGAAATATGCTTTCTTGTCTTTTTTTATTTATTTTCGCACACTCACATATATAACAACACATGGATGAGGATCACACATATATAAGGTAACACATAATATAGATTTAAAAGTGGAAATAGACGCTTACAAAAAGTGAACGAATAATGCCTTTTACCGCAAACTGAGAGCGAGCAGTACCTCTTTGTACCAGTAGCACACCGACACCCTGGTTGAAGTAATTACAATAAGGAAGATTTACCTTTTCATAGGAGCGAATAAATAATAGCAGAATCAGAATAAAATTACGATTTTTTTTCTGATTTGTTATTCTGTAGTTGCGATCGATTATTTTATTACGATTGCATTTATTATTTTATTATGATCGATTCGTCGAATAATCGATCGTTCTTTCGCATTATACAAACAAAACACAATACTGTAATTAAAACCGAACATATCCTATTAATAATAGTAAATGTAAACGATATCTAAATAAATAAGTTGGTGTGGTCTTTCCAAAATTTTCTTGAACAGCCTTTAATAAAGGCATCAGTTCAGAGAACGTTTTACATGACATTAACGAATAATATTTACGAAATATCGTCATTTTCTTAAATCTATCTTGTGATCCATGCCGAGGTTTTTGGTGATTAATTCTTCACATGCTGCTAATATCATACAACAATCCAATTAGTGTTTTAGATGCATTTTACCCAATCGAATGATACAAAAAATTGTTAAAAAGCTACACTTGTAATCAAAAAATTATATAACAGATTCGATATTTTTAAGAAACCACTGCGTTTTTGAGATATCAAGTTTATATATTTCTTATAGGACAGACTGATAGACATAACGTAACACCCTCCTGTGCTTATAACACTAAGTTATCGAAACAAGATGGAAGGAAGAAAGAAAAAATGTTAAAAGAAAAAAAGACATGATAAACCATCCATGGATCTCTAGAGAGAATCCATCGTATTCAAATCCTACACGACCGCATTCAATTTTAGGTGAAGTAATAACTAAATGGAGGGGGGCAAGAATACTTAAACAAACGATGACTATAGGTTGAGCTTACAGAGAAATGAGATTACTATCTGAAAAGGAAAAAATTGATAAGTCACATTGAGAACGTCAGTATGGCATATATAAGAAAGCCAGAAAGGAGTCTCGAAGAAGAATGGTACAGGAGAGTTGCATCAAATACCCTTTCGGGCGGCAAAATCAACTCCATAGCAAACCATATTCATAAATACCAAGACCTCTTCAAGAGCTACAATGGTCGAGACAAGAATTCCCCTTGTGATAATCAACCAAAATTATATCTTAAAAAGTCCCTCAAAAGTGCAGATTCCCCCCCTTTTCCTTTTTTCCCTCCCATCTTGTGCTCATCTAACTGGTTAGATAACTTAGCGTTACAGGCACCGGGGGCACAGGATGGCGTTATGTTATGTTATGCATATAAACAATCATTATTATTATTAAATATTCAATATAAGCATATAAACAATCACTACAGAGTAAGGAATCTGCAGCGTTCCTCTGGATCCTGTGGTTTTGATTTCCTTCGTGGGATCTGCACTTTTGAAAGTATAATTTCAACTGATTTTGACAAGTGGCATTTTGGTCTCAGCTATTGTGCAGTCTTGAACAATCAGCCGCTTGCATATTTGACTCAAAATTCGATACGATTTAGACTGTAGACGTTAATATTGTGTGCATAATCTGTCAAGCTCTATTTATCTTATAGTTGTTGCGTTAACATATTCGGACAATCAGCCAGACAGACTGTCAATGAACGGAACTTGCTCAAAAGTTGATAGGTATCTACAAAGTTGGTATAAAGACCGTATATTAAATTAGCAGCTTAACTCGAAGCTTCTTTGGTACAAAAGGCAGAAATTTTCCAAAAATTTGTTTTTTCACTTCAGGGAGATTCGGCAAAATCCCGAGTTCGAAGTTTTGAAGATTACAATACTCTCGTAAAATACGAGAAAGTAAAAAGGTATACACTTTGGTTTTTTATAATATCCAATATTTACCGTTATTTTTATTAGTGGCACTAATAAACAAGACAAGCTTCAACAAACAAACAAACAAGCCATAGACAAGTTTCGCCAAGGCATCAGCGAGTTTTAAGTCGAAAGGAGCGTCTCTTGTTTTGAAGTAGAGTAAACTAGAGCCAAGAGTATGACTTTGCTACTCACTCATCACATTCGCTTGCACAACCTCTTTTCACAGGGGGGCACATTCACACATCTCACGATGGAACACAGAAGAACAATTATGCCCTAACCGGAACTCGAACCCGAGACACCAGCTCTTAAGAAAGACACACAACTCCTATGCCAGGACGCCTGTCACCATTTACTACCTGGCCTTATTCTAACTAAAAGTCATAATTTTCTTAATCCTTCATTAAAGATTCGGATATTTCCCATTTTAGGTATGAGGCAAATGCAAAGTTCCGAAATAAAATTACCCAAGCAATCAGTGAGAGTGGTCTCCACAAAACTTTACTTCATATTCTTTAATAAACGTGTCGCTTTCTTTATCCAGTTTAAAATTTTGAACCTTGGGTAAAGCAATAAATATATATTGCCTTGTATTGATAAACAATAGTTACTAAATGTTAATCTTTGGTTTTAATTTAACATTTTTATTGAATATTCTCAGTGATAAGTGGTAATTACAATAAGTATTCGAAAATCGAAATCGTGTGTTAGCTAAATTGTTTCCGATCAATTATAATCAAAACTTAACCCAAAACTGCAACTATGGACGCAAAATTACATATCAGATATCAAATATTTAAGTAGCTGCGTTTTTGAGCTATTGCTTTTGCTTGATTATGAAAATGATATTTACAAATCAAATATGATATTTACATTTTAGAGGTTAAATCTGTGTAGCAGATTGTAACCATCTAGCTTACTTTGTTTTATGGATATCAAATTTACATGAACTTGAACAATCAAACAAACAAACTTCCATAGATTGGATTTCGTTCATATATATATATATATATATATATATATAT
>JAOUZG010030537.1:2169792-2249623 GCA_026289955.1 Argiope argentata | reverse complement strand
ATATATATATATATATATATCGTATAAAAAAAGTAAAAAATGAAAAAATTTCCATTTTGTACTTTTTGTCCATTTGTTGGAAATAGAGATAGAAACTAATCAATTCACTTATATGATTGAAAAAAAAATCGATTTTGGGATAATACGGAATTTAAAAGTTAATCTTGATGATTTTAGTAAACGTTTGAACTCATGTAGGAAATAGATGGCAGTTGATGAACTAAAGGAAATGAGTTGGTACAAAACTAAGGTTGTCACATTTCAAAAATAGATCCATCAGGAGAGTTCAGCAAAAACCTTTTTTATTTACTTTCTCTCTACTTAGTACAGAGAAAGTATAGAAATAGTATAAAAAATCGAGTTCGAGATTCTGGCGATTTTCACGTTTTAGACTAGGGAGTTCGAAAAAGCCCATCTGACTGTCTGCTTGTCTGTGACAAAGATAACTCAAAATAGCTATGAGTTAGACAGTTGAAATTTTATGTACAGTCTTTACATTAAATTATTAGATTTGTATCAACTTTTGGACAAAATTAATGCAGAGGAAGTTTTATCCAGCTATTCGAACGTAAGTTAACACGATAACGAGACTTAAGTAGATAAAATTTGGTATTTAGATTTAACATCCATAATGTCAAATTTTGAGCCAAATCCTACATAGGGTTGACTGTCTGTCGGTCTGTATTTTCAAAAACTGGTAAATAAGGCAAATCAAAAACGTATTTGTTGTTGTTCTTATTACTTATGGCACTTGCCTACGGACAGGCCCCCCGTTGATACAGCAGCAAATTTAAGTCGAAAGGAGCGTCTCTTGTTTTCGAAGCAGCGTCAACTAAGGCCAAGAGTACGACTTAGCTGCACACTCACCACATTTGCTTGCACATCCCCTTTTTACAGGGGGGCACAGTCACACATCTCACATAGAAGAACAAACATGCCCGAACCCAGGACCCCCATAACACAAGGAAGACGCGCTACCTCTGTCCCAGACAGCCGGCAAAAACGCAATTACTAAAATAAATCAAATTTGGTATAGGATTTTGTGACTACAAGTGCAGTTTTGTGTCACATTTTTATTTCAATCTGTTGAGAGAAACGTGTTTAAATTCTTTTAATATTACTATTAATGTATATTACTATTAGATACTTTTAATGTGTGACAAGGATTAATCATCAAATTATTCGCCAAGGATTACAAGATGGATTAAGTTAAAATTCTAAATTCATGTCTAAAGTTAATATTTTTGTACCTATTGTACGCCAATGCCATTTAAGGTGCTTTGTCGTGTGATGAGTTTATTAGAATATGAGAGAAAGTTTTGGGGAGACTTTTTCCGCTTGACTCCATTTTTTGTTTAAAATTTTTGTAAACAAAAGTTGCAAATGAATTATGTTTTTTTTTTAAATTTAAAGGCAATAAATTTTTGGAAGAGTAATTTCAAATGAAGAATTT
The DNA here is from genome assembly GCA_026289955.1 of Argiope argentata. Taxonomy (NCBI): domain Eukaryota; kingdom Metazoa; phylum Arthropoda; class Arachnida; order Araneae; family Araneidae; genus Argiope; species Argiope argentata. The sequence goes on along the minus strand of JAOUZG010030537.1, from coordinate 2,248,170 downwards.
TATGAACAAGGAAAAAAAAATGTCATTTAGTAGTTCGGCAAGCTATGAACATTGAAATAACTCTAGTAATAACTCTAAACGCAGAATGATAAAACTTAGATCTTTCTTCTTTAAATTTCAAAAATAAATGAAAATCATGGAATTTCTAATCATATAAAAATGAAGATAATATAAATTTCATTGCAATAGTAAAATCTATACCTGATAATTATTCAAGAAATATTTTTGAAAATTTACATGACAACTAAATTGGTTTATATATATATGTGAATATTTTGATGGACAATTGTGTATTTGCGGTTTATATTCAAAATACCCAAGTCTTGTTTATTTTTAATTAATTAAAATTTTATAAAAATTTAGGAAAATATCAGTTTATGGTTTATATTCCCATTTTTCGAAGTTTTTCTATGCCAAATTTATTCAAACGGCATATTTTGCAGAAGGCAAATACGCATTCTTTATTTTAGTTGTAGAGATATACAATTATGTACATGCATGCTTGAAAATGACATTCTTTAAAATACGCTTTCCTTCCCCAAAGTAGCTTTCTTAGCTTTTTTACTCCAAATTAAATCTGCATCTAGCTACAAGCAAAGGTAGTTCTACTTTTCTAAATTTCATCATTCTCATCTATATGTGTGATTTCGGAACACTTCTGTATTCACATTATAAACAAAAAACATCGAATTATCATCGTAGAGTAAGAAATAATTAATTAAACATCTACCAACAAATATAGATTTAATTTAATAATTACTGAAAAAAAAGTACACTTACAGTGCGAGAGAGGTTAGAACCTTAAGCAACGCCAGCATACCAGTGTCGTGAGTGTTATTGACAGACAGGCAGGCATTTTGTTGAGGCTTTAACACGATGTCGATGTTGATCCTCTCGACTTACTTGAGCACATTAATCATGCACTCGACGAAAATTCAATAAACAAACAGGTGGCGTGCTACCTCCTCCACGGGGTTATTAACGGCACGGAAAAGCCCTGTAATTTCTTTCTTCGATAGAATTTTCTTGTTATTTTTCTTCTTTTTTCTGCAAACAACAGAAAAGACAGAGCCAGAACTCGTAATTGACACAAAACGGGAGACGGTTCCAGTAATGAAAAACAATATTTTTTTTCTTTCTGATGTTTGTTTATTCGAGATTTTCAGAGTTTTATGCTTATTTGTTGTCACAGAAATGTATCCAGACTAAAGAAGACCCGATTTAATGAAAAATTATATGCATGCTCACTAAAGTAATCGTTTCTTTGTATTGAAGTCAGTAGATTAATGTATCCAGTAACTTCTGATGAAAGGATTCTCAGTATATCATTTGTGGATTCGAAAGTTCTACGAAAAATAAATGGAGTAGAGAGGGTAAAAAAATGCCAGTACTTAGCCAAAACTGACCCCTAATTCATCTCCAGCTTCTTCACTGTGATAGTCTTATATTTAAAAGTAAACTACTTCGCTTTTTTTGTAATATGAATGAATTTAATAGAATGAATTTTAGAATAAATTTAACACATTAAGACATAACTCAAGACTTGAAACACGAAAAAATTCGTGAGCGGTCCTTTATGTGTTAGTAAAAAAATTAAAAAATATTTTTATTAGAATATTTAAATGGATAATTTTTTATTTTCTATCTTTAATTTACAATTAACAAATCGATGACCTAAAGGTTTCGCTTGCCTCTATTTGTATTATATATTTGAAAGAAAAAGCAAAATATTTATTCTTTTAACTAGTACATTTTTATCTTCATAACAATTTTTAAACACAATTACAGCTAATTACAACTTTAAAGTAACCACACACAAAAAAAGCATTTAATGTCAATATTAGTTGCAATTATGTAAACATTTCTTTGCATTCCCACTTTAGAATATGGCTGCATATTTTTATGAATCTAGCTAGCAGTTTGTTCCATAGTAAGAAAGTTAGTTTTATGTACAGATTTACAGGATGCTGAATGAAGGTAGGATTAAAGATCCATGGGCTTGGCAACCATTTCATGATTTGGCGACTAATTTGATGTTAAAATGGCAGATTCTAGAATTTCCAGGAATTTTTGCTATATATAGAAATTTCACATAGAATAGGAGGCAAATTATGTCGAATCCTCGAGAACGATTCTTTCTTACCTCGAAAGCTATAAAATGCTGGTAAATCAAACTGGAATCAATCGAATGAGTCCAGGGAAATGCAGACGCCGAATGGAGCCAAAACGATTAGTGAATTTAACTGTGTACTAAGTCTTGGAATTAAGTATTGAAGCAGCATCGAGTCGTATGCTGAATAGCTAGTCGTATAGTAGTGAGTCTGCAACTGATTACAACCAAAACGATGGGACAGAGGTGAATATCTCTTTCTGCTGCGTTCTGTTTGGTTTTGTGTGCCGTAATGGCTGTTTACTATCGATTAATTGCTAGCGCTGCTTGTCGTTACTACTGTTCTATATACGTCTCGGCTGCGTGTTGTATTTTCGAATTAATAAATGACTTTCTTTGTTATTAAGGCCCTAGTGACTGTTTCACCATACCCACTATAGAGAATCCGCTGAGTTTACGGAATTGTATAGATAATTTTTTCGTAACAGTATAGTTAGGTATATCAGAAATACAGATGTTAATGATGATTTTTTATTTTATCGCATATGAAGTTTAGAGAAAGCATTGTAATGGTCAAACTTTTTAGACATTTCCGAGTTCGAAAACCTCTTTTTGTAGAATGTCCGTCCGTCTATCTGTGGCAAAAATAGTTCAGAAATGCTTTGAGCTAGACGGTTGAAATTTGGTATACGGTTTTTACAACAAGTTTGTATATCTCAGTCAGATTATGAGCAAAATCCATTCAAGGGAAATTTGCTTGTCTAGCTGTTCGAATATAAGAAAATACGAATATTACAAAACGAAGAGAAATAAATGGGTAAAAGCTCAACGTAACATGTAAAAAATGAGCCTTTCCGACTTCCATCAAAATATATGATATCTTGAGCAGGTTTCATATGCATCATAATTAAAATACCCTACTTTAAAATTGTCTACAAGCGGAAACATTTATAACAAAAATCTGAAATTTTGCGGAGCACAAAGTCGAGAGATGGGAATTTTTTTCCGCGAAAAAAAGTTACCAATGTCGCTATTAGAGGGCGTTGTATTAATAAATGACATACGTATTTGACAAAAATTTAATAATTTTTAAGCAATTACACATTTTGTTATCAATTTTTCATAGAGTTTAGTAAATTTTTAATCAATTTCACAATTTTTTTATCCATTTTACATTTTTAAAAATCAATTTTACAAATGTTATAATTTTTAAAAATCAGTTTTACAAATGTTATAATTTTTTAACTATAAGGACACATGTTCCACATGATGGCCATCATTTTCAGAACCATGTGAAATCGCAGGACGCTATGTTAAACAGTTGACTGAAGTGTGTTTTGAGAAATGTTCTGCACATGACGTGAAATGCTGTCTTTAAGATGGGATAACATTCTGGGGTTTTCGCGACTTACCAAATGTTTCAAATGCCCCAAAGCCAAAAATCACATGGATTCAAGCCAGGAGATCGGGAAGGCCACACATTAGTAAAGTGTCGGCTGATGATACGTTCTTCTGTAAAATATGTTTTAAGAACGTTCTTAACACACAATGCAATGTGTGGAAGAGCTCCATCTTGCATAAAAATTGTCCGGTCAAGGCAGTGACGTTGTTGTAGAGCTGGAATAATTTCGTTCCGCAACATCGATGCATAGCGCCTCCCAGTGATGGAGCATGTTACTGGACCTACAGACGTTAACTCCTTGAAGAAATAAGAACCCAGAATAAATGACGCAGAAAATCCACACTATACCGCCACTTTTGGCGAATGTAACGTAACGTCGACAGAGTGTGGATTTTGAGATTCCCAAATGCGGCAGTTGTACGTGTTCACTGCACTGTCTTAGTGAAAATGGGCATCGTATGACCAGAGGATATTCCATGGCCATTCTGCGTCAACCTCACAGCGAGAAATAAATGCAAGGGAAAATCTGTGCCGGGCGTTAAAATCGTTGGGAAGTAACCGTTGCTCAAATGAAAGTATATAAGGATAGTAGCGGAGGATATTCCGCAAGATCTTATAGACAGTTGAATATGGCTCATTCAACACATCTGCCACACGTTGGACACTAGTGCTGCCGTGAACATTTGATGCTCTGTCTTCTTCGACCGTAAACGCAACTTCCTCCATTACATCTGCAGAAATGGGTTTTCTTCCTCTCCCACGACGAACAGACAATGATCCCGTTCCTTCAAATTTCGCGATCATTTTACGCAGGCTCTTTTCATTCATTGAACCTTTTCGAATCCCCTTACAACTTCGAAATTTCCGAAGAACAACTACGGTGGAATAACAGTTTTGATAGAATAGTTTCACTTAATAACGCGCGATCTTTCAGACTTAACGTCATTGCGAATAGCAAGCGCCTTACAAACAAGATCTTTGCATATGTTTCTTCCTTTTATAAGAACTGCTACGTGATGCCGAAACACATTTGCATTTTTACTACAGGTTTCCAAAGTTCAACGTTCTCTGGTGAAGACATTGGCAACTTTTTTTTTCGCGGAAAAAAATTCCCAACCCTCGACTATGTGCTCCACAGAATTTCAGATAAATGTTTCCGCTTGTGGATAATTTTAAATTAGGATACTTTAATTATGATGACCCAGTATATTATGAGCCATGAGGGAGAATCAAGTGATTATGGCACTGAATGATTCCAGCTTACGTGGTACTTCTTTAAATCGGGTCTCGAACCAGGACCCGACTTAGGCTAATTGAGCACGGGCCAAAAACTTCTTTGCATCCACCCCCCGTCTTTGAAAAGCAAGATTAAAAACCGTTCAACAAAGAAGGAAAAGTAAAACAAACTTTCTATCTGACTTGGGGGTGGGGTGGGGCGACTGCTCCATATGCCCCTGTCCTAGTCAGGCTCTGCTCTGAAGCGTAGACATTGAAAACAGAGCACAACAGAAAGTGATTATCTTGGAGAAAAACGGGCCTAGAATTAATTTGCTAAATGAATGTGAAATCCATCATTTTCTTGTATTAACTACAATTTTAATACCAAGTGAATCTTCAATAAATCTGTCGGGGGTCAAATGTATTCTTGCTGATATGGCAAAAGTGATTAAAAACGGATTATCAACTTAGGCACTATTCTCATCATCTAATTTATCTTAAATCAAATTATGCAATATTTTTATTCCATTAACTAAAATGAGACATATATTCACACCTCATTTCCATTGGACATTAACTATGGCGATATAATAGGGCCTACTATAAGAACCATATTTAGTGAATATTTGATGCATTTTATTAATATCAATAAAAATGGAACTCGAAATGCGTTGCAAAACTGGAGAACGGCTCGACCGATTCGGCTAATTTTTAAAAAATATTTTCGTTAAGACACGAGGATGGTTCTTATGGAGAGAAAAAATGAGAAAACTGCGAGAAAAATAGTTAAAACGACACTTTTCTTACTTTCCCGCCAAAAATCTTCATTTCCTTCCCCCACACAAACTGAGTTAGATAGCATGAAGTAATAAATTATGATTTGTTTTGAAAGAAATACGCGAAGTCAGTTGGTTTTCATTCATAGATAACGGGATGTTTAAAAAAGTAAGAAAATAGTTGCTTTTATTATTAGTCGGTATGAATATTGAATCTATGCCTGCTCAAAATAAAGTCTGGGCAGGGAAGAAAAAGAAGAAGAAAAAAAAAAAAAAAAAAATAACAAGGCGAAAAAAGGTTTATAAAAAGAAAAGTAGTGAAAAAAAAAGAAGGGTGTGTGTGTGTGTGTCACCATTATTTCCTTTGCGCGCGGTATTTTCCAAGCTGTTTTTAAACTTTCGCATCTCTTGAAAACCAATTGTGTCTTTATTTGTTTAGTGTGTTTACATTTACGAAAATTTGAATCTCATTATTCTATAAAAACATAATTTTAGACTCTTCCCTCCAACATTTAAGTAAAATAATTCCGGGACAATCATTGCTCGGATAGAAAGAGAAAGATGAGTAGAACAGTGAACAGACCATCCGAAGAAAATAATAATAAATAATACTATAAATGAATTATATGATTATCAAAATTTGTTTGGTTTAAAAATATTTTGGTGAAAAACCAGTTATGAGAAACAGCTACATAAAATACTAGCGAGCATTAATACTGGCGAACCGACTAGTCGCCAAAGGCGGCTAGTTATGCAATATTTTTATTCCATTAACTAAAATGAGACATATATTCGCACCTCATTTCGATTGGACATTAACTATGGGGATATAATAGGACCTGCTATAAGAACTATATTTAGTGAATATTTGATGCATTTTATAATTCAAATAAAAATTTTAAAAGTCGCTATGAAAAGCGAGTGTTGCAATTGCTAAGAAAAGTGTGTGTGCTCTCATTTTTCTCGATATATCTGTGTATCAAGTTTTTTACACCAATTTCTCTTCATTTTATATTATCACATTAATTTATATTTGGACTTGGATTTTATTCTCAGTTTGATAGGAATTCATAAATTTAGTGTAAAGATCATATGACAAATTTACTTCAAGAATTTTTGAATTCTATTTACGACTAGATGATTTTTCAACTCAAGAAGCTTTCAAATGAGATCTTTCAGAATTTGCAATTCAAATTTTCCATGCCATGTTACGTTTATAAAATTTGTAACAAAACTCAAGTGAATAAATGTTTTCAAAAATAAAAAAATCAATAACATGAGCCATACAAAATCCTTAAATTTTATTTTACATGCAATACATTTATAACACATGTTTCTTTTATTTTACAGGTTTCATTTGCCATAGACCATCATTTAAATAATGTATATTTTCTACACCAATGCCTTTGTTTACCTTTGCTCTGAAATAGAAAATAACAAGTTAAACACTGTATCATATAATCACAATAAAAATAGCTGCTAAATACATTAACAAAAAAAAGGCATTTCAATAATGAAGTTATTGAAACATTTGAGAAATAAAGAAAAGAGGAATGTAATTTCTATAAATTAATAAAATCTATAAATTAAAAATATATATGCTAAAATACACTCAAATAGAGGCAATAAATTAAATATACTTCTATTGATCTCTGAATTTTATCAATAATTCATTAAGAGAAATTCCACCATCTATAACATAAAGATAAAATGTATTAAATGTTTTAATCTTCCTAATTTAATCTTTATATCTTTTTCATTATTTTAAACTACAGAATTTTAAAAATTATTTTTTTTCTAACCATTGAAAAAAGCAATTAATTTCTAAATTCTGAAGGCTTTCACTTTCACTTGTTTCTCATGATTTAATTTTTATAACTTAGACCTATGAAATTAATGATCCTAAAACACATATTGGCTCAACCAGATTTTTTTACAAATTCAGAATTCTATTCATCTTATATAAATACTAATAACATTTTCACAGTCTCTCTCTCTTTCTTGCATTGCTGTTGTGAAAATGTTGCTTTGAGTTCTAGATCATAGTTTTAAAAAGTTGCAAAAAAAGATTTTAACCAACAAAACAATTTTTTCTATTAATCCTTTATTAGCAGATTTATGCACACAAAAGTGTATATTACTATTTTCATGACATAATAATAATAAATCACATAAAAAAAAATCTTAACTTTAAAATTTTCCCATTGAAAAAGACTAAGGATTAATTCCAGATATTTCAGAAAAATGTTTTATTTTAAGAGCCATTTTTTTCGCCTCTCTTTCTAAAACTACAGCTACAGACAATATTTTGGTAATCATCTTAATCTTAATCTTTTTGAATTTTTGTTGTTTCTGTCATTATCACTTTCTACCTACTTCACTGTAGTTATTACTTTTGTATAATAATAATAATAATAATAAAATCCTACTAATCAATCTAAATTATTTTATTAAAATATATTCCTTATTTTTGATATAATGAGAAAATTACAAAAACATACTTCTACTGCAAACTACTCTCAAATATAACTGTTCAGACATGCAAAATAAATGTAGAAAAGTACCAGCTACTGAACATATTCAAAAGAATAAAGCCTCTTGTATAAAAATAATTTAAAAGGAAAAATTAAGAACTTACATTTCTTCAGTAGATAGAGATGTTAAACCTACAGCAAGAGCATGTTCTTTACCTTCTGCCATAATAGCCTAATGACAAATTAAGGAAATAATAAAAAGTAAAACAAAATTTAAAGTAAAAGTAATAAAATTTACAACAAATGAGCATTAAACTATTTCAGAAAGTTCATGTTCTTTTAAATAGCATAACATAAATGTTTGAAAAATTATACCTAAAAACAGTTAAATACAAGATTTTAATTAATATTTCAAGGATACAACAACAGATCCTTTTGGAACAGGTGTCATTTTGGCACCAGGTGAAGTTAGACCAGGACACATAATATTTGCTCCACTTAATACAAATCGAATTGCTCCACGGTCTACTTGTTCCCAAGGGCATATAAAGGGATCTACAACAAACATCATAAGCCTGCTCATTAGTTTTGGAATTCAAAAATATGTATACATAATTCTGAACAGAAAAAGAAGAAAACTAGGTAAAATTATTACATACATTTTCTTAAAAAAAAAAAAGGCATTTCCTTTAATATGAAATAAGAATAATGACTCTAAAACTACAATTTACAGCATAACAGATAAAGACAAAAAATATTAGATTGATTTTAGTCAGTTAAAAGAATTCACAATCAACATTTTGTTAAAACTCTATTTGCTACCACAGATTGCTTATATTGTATCTTTCAGCTAAATATAATAATAAAATAATACTAAAATTTTATGCCATGAAAATTTTAACAGAAAAAATTATAGTAAAAGAGCAGTTCATATAAGCTGATAATATTTTTTTAAAATCTTTGCATAATGGAGATTAATGCATGAAAGAGTAGAAAACATATTCAGTTATGCTGTCCATTTTATAAGGCACATTTTTATAGATGAAAATAATTCACACACATTGCAATGAAATCTAAGAGACACTAAATTAATAAATGCGACTTATTAAAGTCTAAAGATGGCATTAATAATATTTTAAGAGTTTTAAAAAAATTGTTATTTTACTGTATATTTGCACATAGTATTCAAATATTTCTCATTGAGAATAAACAAGAAATAAATATTTGATTATGCAATATCTAAATGTTCAGCTTTTAATACGACTGAAAACTATTACAAGTAAGAAATGGGAGAGAAGAATTGAATGGAAGGGAGAAGAAGGATAATCAGAAACAATATGAAAAGATCAACAAGATTAAAGTTTATTACAATTGTCAACAGTCTGAGATAGTTAAAAATATTTCTTGTATACAAATATTAACAATTAAAGATTGTATTTAATAAAAATAACAAATCTTAAGCAAATATATTCACAATGGATGTAACATTTACGAATAAATTTTTGCAACAAGATAGTTTTGCAGGATATTAAAAAAAAAAAAAAACATAGACGAAGAACAAAAAACAAAGGCTTGGGAAGGAAGGAAGAGAGAGAGAGAAGAAAAAGAATTTAATTTCACTTAATAATGAATTATGCAAAGATAAACACCAAGGAAAAAAATAAGAACAATTATCTGAACATTCAAATTAATAAATTTATATGAAAAATGTGATAGTAAAATTATTGGCTTGAAAAAATTGAATTAAAAAAAGTACTGCAAGATTATTACATAAAAAGAAAATTCATCAACTGCCAGGAAGATAAAATTCAATTCCAAAAAAATCCTGGTTTTCATGGAAATGTGTTATGTCAATTTTAATAAAGTCTTTTATGCTTAACTTACTCTTAATATTTCTCCAACAACATATTTTAAAGCTTCAATAAATATTTAATTTTTACTGTTTCAGAAACTTTACACCTTACCCTTTCAATATGCCATGCGTCGGCCTGATTCTTTCTATCAGCTATTTCATTAAAAATTGAAGTTTTAATTTGGGATAGGAAATTTACTGATTCCATTATTTGTTTACTGAAATGATATATGCCTTTAAAATATATCAAGATAAGACATAAAAAATAGTGTACTAATTTTTTTTGTAATATTGAATGTGCATTAACTTTATGCAAAAAAGTTTTCAGCAAGACTAATAATCCATTTTCACCCTCTTGCATTAAGAATTATATAAATGAATAGAACAGTAGCATTTAAAAACTTACAAATCATCATCAAAAGTTAGTTTGTAATGACTACTAAAGAAAACTTTCTCAAAATTATGCTTTTAAAAAAATATGTACTTAATGGGAAATAAAATAATATCTTCACACCTTATATATCAATAATGAATGAAAACCAAGAATAAAATATTTGTAGAAACAATGAAATGAATTCAGCTTTATTATGTTAATGCAAAATATATTTAAAATTTATTCAAATTAAGAGAAAAAAAAACCCTGCATTTTTACACCTGTATCGATTAAAAGATTTTTTAAAAATTTTTTTGGAATGATGTAAAATTTTTTTTGTGTAGAAATATTTTAACAAAATATTAATGAAAAAAGTCTATAATTGTGCTGCTTTTCAGTAATTAAAATTCCAATCAATTCTTTTTAAAAAAATTCAGAGGTACATATTTTTATCCTTTTAAGTATACCATTAAGTATATTTTGTACATTACTAACACTTACAAATACTTAAAAAAATATACAAAAGTTAGTTGAAATATATCTAAACAATTAAGAAAAGTTCAGAGTTTGTTTTCTTAATAATATCTCATGTTACATATATACAAACAAATGGCTAATTACATTTAGTGTTACAATGAAACAGATAAAGAAAGAAATATAAAAGCATATACATTTGTGTAATAGCCTTAGGGTAGGGAAATAAGGGCCTTCTCTTTGTCGAAAGAAAAGCAATTCTCCATTGGCTCCAACAATAATTTCTATATGATCATGGCTATAACAAAAGGAGGAAAAAAAAAGAATATATGAAAAAACTTAAAACAAAAGTATACATAACAACAACAAAAAAAAAAAGGCAAAGACATAGGGAGGGAATATAAGAAGGAAGAAGGCATAATTACTGACAGATATTCAATTATTTATCATAAAGGATGACTTGATGTTTGAAAGACAATAAAATAACCATAAATATCTGTTGCAAACATTATTTTAAACAGAAATTAGCTAATGTTCTCAGTATATTACACCGTGAAATAGAGAAATTATTTAATAGATCAAATTGTCTGTTTACCTGAAAATTACAAATTTTGTTCTCACCACAAGTAAATTATTAAAGAGAAGGAGGAGGAGGAGAGAAGAAAAATATTAATATATTGTTAAAATAATAATGATAAAAAAACCCAAGAAAATAATCAACATACAAATTAATGTTTGTAAATAAAATTAATCAGGAATTTCAGACAATGCACTTGATCTAAATATTTAAATTTACACACCAGTAGAAATGAATTAGCAAAATTATGTATTATTTGAGAAAATATATGAACATAAAATACCAGCAAATTTGTGCAACACAATTGAGGATTTTACACAAAAACACATTTAGTTGTTCTTTTATATATATATATATATATACACCGGGTGTCCAAAAAGTTCCCGTACTGATAATTTGTGAATTTACTTTACAAAAACAACAGGTTTAAAAAGAATTATTTTTATGCCAATGATAAAAGCACTTTTAACATAACTAAGGAAAAAAAAATACTGTACTTACATTGATAATAAATGTTCAAAATGTCCACCCCTTTCTTGGATACAAAGCTGAACTCGTTTGCGCATGTTTTTCAAAACGTGTTTTAATATGCTAGGAATGATTTCTTGTATCATTTGGGTAATTGTAATTTTCAAATCATCTATTGTTTGAGGATCACCTGCATAAACTTTGTCCTTTAAATATCCCCACAGAAAAAAGTCCGGGATGGTCAGATCAGGGGATCGAGGTGGTCAAAAATTTTTTGAGATAAGTCAATCACCAAAAAAAGCTTCAAGCATGTCCATAGTTTCATTACTCGCATGGCAAAATTTAATATACTTGAAAAAAAATCATGAACAGTGATTTTTTTAAATTTGGAGTATGTGAAATTTTTGGAGACTATATATATATATATATATATATATATATATATATATATATATATATAAAATACAACATATTTAATCATTTTTCAAAACTACTATGAATGATTGAATAAGTGGAATTCAGTCACACTCTTTCTGTATGTTAACGTTTAAACATAAGTTGTTTTTTAAAAATTAAAGTGTAGCAAATACTCAATTTTTTATCTGAATGTAGGTATACATTTCCTGTATCAATTTAAAATTTCAGATCAGTAGTGACAAACAATGTTCATATGAGGTCAACTATTTCACGCAATATACCTCAAGCACATCACATGACTCTAATGGGACAATAACAAATTGTTGTCTCACTGAGTTAATTCATTTCCGTTGTCTCATGATCCTCCTGAGGTAAGTGTGGCTTCTATTAAGCATAATAGTTGATCTTCTATGAAAGTAGTTTTAAATATATTCTTGACATATTTGTTCATGAATAGAAAATTATATAAAGACTTTAAATAACATTCCACCAGCGAGTGACCGAGCTCCGCTTGAAGAAATGAAATCAAAATCAGTTCCTTAAATGTTTTTTTGGAAATTTGAACATTTGGAAATTGGAATTTTGAACGAATAAAAAAGAATGAATCTTTTTAGTTAACGAACGAGCGCTAAATTCAAAATTTCATTAACAAATTTCCCTTAATAAAAAGCAGTAGAATTAGAATCGTACTTTTTAAAAAGAAAATTTAGTAAAAATATCAAAGTTATCCTTATTTTTTTCTGATGAATGTTGAAAATGTGGGACGACTTTCGACTTGGAAACCATTCCTCGTATTATAGTATAAGATAAAATTAAAACTTAAGCTCCAACAATGTGTTACGAGTAAAAGGGAAAAAATTATCTTATTAATATGTTGCCATCAGATTGACAAAAACTCAAATTTAAAAAAATAAATTATTATTGTGCATTAAACATATAAAAATGCAATTTTCATCACGTGTCTGCATGAAATGAAAAATATATATATATATATGAATATTGATATAGATGGCATATTGGCTATAGATGGCAGCACGTTACCACTTGAAAATTTAAGTAGCCATTATGGCGAACTAATAAAGTTTGAAAATATCCTATCTGTAACTCCGAACTGCTCAACCGTAGCGCTTCAAAACCGGCACCAATCGATTCCTCATGGCCAAAAATCCGAGACCCCCAAGTTTACCGGAGTTTATTAATTCTGGGGCGATTTTCGACTTGACAACCATTCCTCATATTATAGTATAAGATAAAATATGCACACTTTCATTGAAATGGATATTTTATAAAAGCTAAGAATAAATTTTTCAACATTTTATCTACTAAAGATAAACAGCACTTTTTCGTAAGCCAGGTGCAAGCTAAAAAGTTGCTACATAATGTAGAATTCCACCAAATTTCTTTGGCAATATATCGCTTGCGCCCAGCTAACAGAAAAGTACCAGATATAGACTATAAACACATTATGCTGCATTATTATGATTAAAAAGGATCTGCAAACACAAGGTATTAAAATTTAAAATCAAAAAATGGAAAATATATTTATACAAAATTTTATTCAATAGAAATATTTTTCATTTTTAAAATAATTACCATTTCACAACTCTCAAATTTTCCTTTTTAGGAAGAATTTGATTCATGTAATCTTCTAAGTAAGGAAATTGATCAAGGAGCTTTGTTCGAATACCTTTCTGGACAGATGACTTTAATTGTGTGACACCAGAGACATGATCTTTTTCATCAAACCTATGGGAAAATATGTGAAAATATTATCAATATTTTTATTAAAATATTGCACTAGAATTATTGTTTTAACTTTATCATAATCAGACTAAGTAGTTGAGCATGTTTTTGTAATAAACTATTGGTTAGACAAATAAATGTATAGCTACTTTATATCACATATTAACAGATACAGTCTCATTTTTAAACACTTTAGAGAATGTTTAAATTATTTTTCGCATACCTGGATTTTGTATACAATGCCTGCCTTAATTTTTTGTTTTAAAAGAATAAAATAAATTTATATTTAGACTTTTTAAAAACATATGATTTAATTAAATATTAAAAAGTTAACTCCTGAATCCCCCCTAATTTCTGCTGTATGCAAAACATTTTATTCTTAATTATAACAAACATTGCTATTGGTGGATCTTTGAAGCTTCCAACTTAACATTTACCACATTTAAGATTATGGTGTGTGTGTTTTAAGAAAGTGAAAAGATTTGCCAAAACTCTTATTTTATGAAAAAGTTATTGCAAATATATTCGATTAAAAAAATTATTTACAGGAGGTCAAATTGTATCTAATTATGGCATTGTTTATGTGTTAAAAAAACTAGTCGTCTGCAGCTGTGTAGAGCCACTAATAGTTATTATATCATAATATATCGACAGAAGCAACTAAATGACTATTAAACTATCAATTACTTTTGCCCCAAAATATTCCTTTTTAGTTTGTGCAACAGTGTTTTCCCTCAATAAATAGAATTTCAATTTTTTAAAAATTGGAAAGAGAAAATGATTATCAACTACATGTGTTTTAATTAGTAATTTAAAACGAAACTTTTTGCAAGTGGCATAATTTGTACTTTATAATCATCCTCAATACAATCTAAATATTTAATCTATTTTTATGATAAAATAAAACTTTTATATAAATGTATACTCAATAATATGTTGAACAAAATTATGCATATTTTTTGCAAGCACTGAACAAACAAGGTATTTCATTAAAAAAATTAAATAGGTAAATGTTAGATATTAATTATTTTAAACCAGAAACATGCATTAATAAAAACATACAATAATGAAACAAAGAAAATGAATAACCTAATTCTATTTTCCATGTTTTTCATGGAATTTCAAAAGCAATAGAATATTTAATGATTATCATTTTATTTTAACAAAAAATTTGATAAAAATTTAAAGGATAACTATAAATTTTGGGCATTTATTTCTGTTGCAACACTATACACGTTTGACCGGCATGATTTACATATATATATATTACAAAAATTAACATACTTCTTGAACATTTTCAAACTTTTCTAAATAGTTAATTTCTTAAATTATATCTTTCTTTGAATTATTCGAACATTAAGTAATCAAAATAAATATGAGAATGTAATATCAAACCGAAATAAAAACAATTTATTTTGATGGCCAGACATTCATGTATTTCAGTTCAGTTCGAAATTTTATCAAACATAGACAATTACAGCGTACAATATAGCTCCATTAGAACCTGTAACGATCTCAAATTCATGTTTTTTAAAATTAAGATTTTAGTTTAAAAAGCGGATTTTTACCTATGAAATAAATTATTTTTTTAAATCTTAAGTTATATAGATATTAGTATTTGTTAATTTTAACTACAATAACTGTGACCATAACCTTAGAGTCCTTGTTTTTGTTATTATGTGATGTTTTGTTATTAAGGAGAAGAATGCATTAATTTCTTGAAGTAAAGTAAAAATTTTCGCCTGGGAATAATTAAAATCAGCATATTGAAATGAATGCAATTAGTAGACCAGTGTCTGAAATTATAAAAAATCGTGACGTCGAAGAACCCAAAAAACGCAGTCGCGAAGATTGGAGAAAAGCGAAAGAGCTAGAAGAAGCAAGAAAGGCTGGAAATGCTCCTGCTGCTGTTGATGAAGATGGAAAGTAAGTAGATTTTCTGATAATTATATATATTTTATTATTTTTGATAAATTTATATAATTGGACGTGAATTGAGCCCATATAAGTTAGACCGTGGCAGCTTTATATGTGAATAAAGTTATATACTTGGTTGAGATATTTGCATTTGTTAATTAATTTTAGTCACTAAAACATTAGCTTTCATCAGGTTGAAATGGTCTTTCCTGTATATTCATAGTCATTTTACATTCATCATTCTATTTGCTGAAGATGTAGTAAGCACATTGGATAATCCAGAAATTAATTTCATAATTGTTCTATGTAATCAGATTATACCTGGAAGGAGTTAATGAAAAACAAACTTGGATTTTCACTTAAAGAATCTCTATATTCTTTTAATAAACAATTTATTTGTGTTATTTCAGAGATATCAATCCACATTTGCCTCAATATATTTCATCTGCCCCATGGTATTTTGGAGCTAAAACTGCAACTTTGAAGCATCAAAGACCACAGCCTGATAAGCAAAAAGATTTTGCTCAAATTAGTGATGACTATGTTAGAGGATTAAAGGTAAATTTTCCCTTTATTTTCTTATCCCTTTTCATTTTATTCGTGCATTTTTAAAGGCTTTTTTAAAGCAATTTAATTCATTGCTTTGTAATTTATTGCTTAATATCGTGATTGTTGTCTTATTTTCCCATGCTGTGTATATATTTGTAATTAGCTGGGAATTCAAAAATTATTTTTTAGTATTAAAATTTGTTTTGTAGATATAAAACTAACAAAAAAAAGTATTAGAAATCAACAATCTTGCTAAAGGATTATTGGTAAAGTTGTTCTGCTTCGTTTTAAAATAATTATTTTCATAATGACAAGAATGAAGAGTTCTAGCTTGTTAATATAAATTAATAAAAGTATTAATTTTTTTATATCATAAATTGGTTTGTAATTATCTTACTGCATATTTCATTTATATTGTGTTGTTGAAATTATTATTTATATCTTGTGTGCATTAATAAGCAGAAATTCTAATTAATAAAAAAATAGAATATTTTATATTATAATTGAAAGTAATGTAAAAAATATTGAAATGCCCTTAATAAAATTGGAAATTTATTAAATGTAATTTGGAATGGTCAAACATTCAGAAGCTTCTATTTGAAACAAAATAATTGTACTTTATTTGGACCTATGTTCTAAATTAGACGTGAATTTTATAAAAGCAATAAATATTGTCTAATCTTTTCTAGTTAAACTTACGTTCTTGATATTTTGTATGTCAGAATGACAATTGTATGTTAGCTGTATGTCAGTGATTAATGTCAATACAAAAATGGTCATAATAGACTATTTTATGTGATAGTATAGAATTAAGCCTAAAGTTTCCTTGTGACATGCTTATAGTCATAGCTTTTATGGTGGCAATACACAAACACTGTCAGACCTACAGTGGATGCATAAATATATGTGAGATTTTTCATGGCAAGATTGCTGCAAATATTTGAAACACATTCTATAGAATAGTCAAGATAAATACGTTTTGACATCTTTTAAATTTTGAAGCATCAAATTAAACGATTTTTCATTTTTCCCCCATTTTTTTGTATAAATTATTTTTGTGTTAAAAAGCTTAGAAACAATAATTTGAAAGTAGAATATTTGGGGACATTAAATTTCAATTTTTTCTGAACGGTTAGTCTTCACAATCTGATGACATTCTATTTTTTTTAATGTAGATCCAAAAATTAAAAATAGAATATTAAAGTTTCTCTTCATTATCTAATTTAATTATTCAGCTACTAAAGTATTTTGCTTTTTATATTTGAATGGAAAAAAGTTGGTAATGTCGCCAAAAAAGGTTACAACTACTACTTATTGGAATATTTCTGCTGGTAACTTTTGTACTACTACTTATTACTGGCTACTTACTACTGCATACTGGCAACCTACTTTTACTGACATGTTTTCAAAAGGAGTTGTGACCATTTCTTATCAATCACAAATTTTTCTTAATAATTCAAAATGTATGAAAAACAAAAATAATTAAGTAATTTGACTAGAATAGAAAAAGATAAAATATCTCTAATAGATGAGGGGGGATTACAAATTTTGAGATTTGATCGTAACACAGAAAGTGTTCATCTAATTTATCAATTTTTTTCATGCTAAAGCTTTTATATACATACTGTGTAGGCTACTTGGCAAGATTTGTGTTGGTGAGCTAGAAAGGCACCCCCTTCCCTGCAATAAATAAATAAATAAAGGAATTATATTGAAATGCAGTTTAAGTGGTTTTTTTTTAACCTTTTGGTATTTATAAATTCTTAATAATGAACTAATTTTAAAATATATGTTTAAAGAACTTTCTGTATTCTTAGCATTTAGAAAGCTCCAATTTTGAATTCTACTTTATGTTTTCACTACTGAAATGAAATGCATAGAAATGTGAAAAAGGGATGGTAGTGGCTAAGTTCCATACATTAAAAAAATATATCACTAGTTAAAAAGGAGGGGTAGAAGAAAAGCCAAATAACTAATAGTTATTTTCAAGTTTGGCAACTCAATTAAATCTTTATTGTAAATTGTTTATGAGCAAGACAACTATTGTATAGTTTGATTTTTTTTCAAAAGTTTTTGGACAGAAGAGAGAGGTACTTTTCAATTCTCAGTTTATGAAGATCAAAGGAATGTTTGACTAAGATTAAAAAAATTTATAAATTTTTCTTCTATTTTTCATTTTTTTCTTTTTGTTTAATTGAAATGGAAATATATCAGAATTTACTACTTATTTTAATTTTAAAACTTCTGTATTTTTATATTAAAAAATTGTGCTTTTATCATTTATAATTTTATTGTGTTACTATATATATATATATATATATATATATATATATAATAAAAATGGAGCTCGAAATGCGTTGCTAAGCGCAAAACTGGAGAACGGCTCGACCGATTCGGCTAATTTTTTGTTTAATAGTTTCGTTAAGACACGAGGATGGTTCTTATGGAGAGAAAAAAGGAAAAAACTGCGAGGAAAATAGTTAAAACGACACTTTTCTAACTTTCCCGCCAAAAATCTGCATTTCCTTCCCCCACGCCAACTGAGTGAGATAGCAGGAAGTAATAAATTATGATTTGTTTAGAAAGAAATGCGCGAAGTCAGTTGGTTTTCATTCATAGATAACGGGATGTTTAAAAAAGAAACAAAATAGCTGCTTTTATTATTAGTCTGTATGAATATTTAATCTATGCCTGCTCAAAATAAAATTTCGGCACGGAAGAAAAAAAAAAGAATAACAAAGTGAAAATAGGGTTTGTAGAAACAAAATTAGTGAAGAAAAAAAGGATAGAAAAAAAAGAAAAGAAGAATGTGTGTGTATCAATATTATTTCCTCTGTGCGCGGCATTTTCCGAGCTTTTTTTAAACTTTCGCATCTCTTAAAAACCAATTGTCTTAATTGTTTAGTGTGTTTACATTTATGAAAATTTGAATCTCATTATTCTATGAAAACGTAGAATTTTAGACCTTTCCCTCCACCATTTAAGTAAAATATCAATTCCGGGACAATCATTGCTCGGATACAAAGAGAAAGATGAATAGCACATTGAACAGAACATCTGAAGAAAATAATACTAAATAATACTCTAAATGAATTATATGATTATTAAAATTTGTTTGGTTTAAAAATATTTTGATGAAAAACCTGTTATGAGACACAGCTAAATAAAATATTATATGAAAATTTTAGCGAGCATTAATACTGGCGAACCGACTGGTCGCAAAGGGCGGCTAGTATTATAATAAAAGTGCAGCTCGAAATGCGTTGCTAAGCGCAAAACTGGAGAACGGCTCGACCGATTCGGCTAATTTTTTTTCAATATTTTCGTTAAGACACGAGGGTGGTTCTTATGGAGAGAAAAAATTAAAAAACTGCGTGGGAAATAGTTAAAACGACAGTTTTCTTACTTTCCCGCCAAAAATCTTCATTTCCTTCCCCCACACCGAGTGAGATAGCAGGAAGTAATAAATTATGATTTGTTTAGAAAGAAATAGGTTGCTCAAAATAAAGTCTGGGCAGGGAAGAAAAAAAAGAATAACAAAGGGGAGGAAAGTTTGTAAAAAGAAAAGTAGTGAAAAAAAGGATAGAAAAAAGAAAAGAAGGGTGTGTGTGTCACCATTATTTCCTCTGTGGGTGGCATTTTCCAAGCTGTTTTTAAACTTTCGCATCTCTTGAAAACCAATTGTGTCTTTATTTGTTTAGAGTGTTTACATTTATGAAAATTTGAATCTCATTATTCTATAAAAACAGAATTTTAGACCTTTCCCTCCACTATTTAAGTAAATTATCAATTCCGGGACAATCATTGCCCAGATAGAAATAGAAAAATGAGTAGTACAGTGAACAGAACATCTGAAGAAAATAATACTATAAATGAATTATATGACTATCAAAATTTGTTCGATTTAAAAATATTTTGTTGAAAAACCTGTTATGAGACACAACTACATAAAATATTATTTGAAAATTTTAGCGAGCATTAATATTGGCGAACCGACTGGTCGCCAAAGTCGGCTAGTATATATATATATATGTATATAAAATTTTTGTAACTAATTTAATTTGAAATATGAAATTTTTTGGGGAATTTTAGTTATTTTTAAAAATATTTCAGGGTTCTGTCTGTGTACGCTATCGTCCTGGAGCTTGTGAAAATTGTGGGGCAATGACTCATAAGAAAAAAGATTGTTTAGAGGTAATTATTTACATTTTGCCTTATTTTTTTAAAAATATAAAATTGAATCTCATAATGTCTAGAAGATTTAAAATTCAATCAATTTTGTCAATAAAAAAAGCATTGTTATGTTATATATATGTTAGAATTAATGTAGCTGTTATTAATTATTATTAAAAATGATTAACTCTAAAGTTGCCCATTATAAATACTATCCAATTAATCAAATTGGTTGTAAAATAATGTAACTTATTATTTAAGATTGTATAGTAGCTGTCATTTGTGAAGGACACATACATATTGTCGAGTAGAAAAACTGTAAAATGGGTATAAATTTTTATATGAATATTTCAGATTCCTTTTGAGAATGTTTTTACAGCTGGACTTGATTCAGCTTTTCGCTAATCAATGAAGTTACATAATATTTTTAAGAAATGCTTGGGTAAAACCCTGCAAAAACTCTATTTTCTTAGAGAAAGATGTAAAAGAAATTCAGATACAGGCATCAAAATTAAACTTAGTTGAATGCAAAAATAGATTTCATCTTTTTTAAATGGATAATTACGATGACTTGTCAATGGAAATTAATAGCCGTATCTTCCAAAACTATTATCTCATAAAAATAGTTTTTACATTGACTTAAAACAAAAAATTATTTTGTAATGATATTAATTTCATTTTTATTAATTTTTTAAAATATAATACTTGTAACAGTTAAGTTTGTAACAGTTAAGTTTGAATGGTATGATAAAATTCAAACTTGCTCTTCAAATTATTCTATTATTTGCTTTTTTAAAATTACAATAGGGAGAAAAAATGCTGTTTTAAACACATTAATTCTGAGGATTTTCATTTTATCTTTTATTTCATAGTAACTACACTTTTTGATTTACTATAATTTGATCTAAAATGTTCAGTTAAGTTTATGTCTTTGGCTATCAAATATCAAAGTAAAATTTTTAAAAGAAAAAGTATGCATTTTATATTAATAGTCAACTTTTAAAAAGCCATTAATTTGGATAAGCAAGCTGGCCACCAGAGGCATCTATTTCTTTGATTCAGAGGATATATCTTTGATTTTAAAATAGATGTACATTTTTTTTAATGAAAGATATTACTTAACCAAACATGGAAAATATCCTTTACAACCATGTAAATTATAGTCTTTTTTCAAATGTAAGATTTTCTTACAGAAGGCAATATCACTTTTGAAATATTTTTTTATTTGATGATTTAAGTAGACAGGCCTAAGTTTTACTTTAGGACATAGAATCCATAAAATTTAATAATTTATGTTACTATTAGTTTATTATTCATGAATCATCATGTTTGGGGGTATTGTGAATGAACTTAATTGATAATATTTTTATTTCTAAAGAGACCTAGAAAAGTTGGAGCAAAGTATTCACATGAAAAGTTTGCACCTGATGAATTTTTACCTCCAAAATTACTTCTAAATTATGATGGTAAAAGAGATAGATGGAATGGTTATGATCCAAACAATTACCAGATGATTGTTGAAGAATATGCTAGAGTTGATGAGGTATGAAGTTTTAGATCTAAAAATTACAGAAAAATTTCTGACTTAAGATTTTATTTAAAATTTTTGTTACTACTTTCTTTGAATTCACTTTTTAAATATTTCTAGGCTAAACGCCAATTGAAAGAAGAGAAATTGAAACAAGATTATATGACTGGAGAATCAAACCAAATAAAAGAACCGGTAAGTGAATATTTTTACAATCTTTGAATATCTTTTTGAAGAAAAGTAGCTTAGTTTTAAGCATGCTTTAAAAAAATTCTTAAACATTTTTCTTTTATAAAAAATTTACAAACAAAATCATACATAAAAATCTGTTTAGTGAAAATAGTGAAAAATTTAGTGAAAAAATAGTGTCTAGTGAAAAATGTATACATATAAGAATTTATATATATATATATATATATATATATATATATATATATATATATATATATATATAAATAAAAGAAACTTGGTATATGATTTTTGTATTAATCATATTAATCTGTATTAAATTTTAGAACTAATCAATTGTAAGTTAGTCTTTTGTGCTTAATTGAACAATGGAAAATGTAATAAGTTGGTTGGATAAAAGTTAATGTATGTTGTCTTTTGCCAGAATTTAAAAGTTTTGAACTATGTGTTACTAATGGTACTTGTGGTTGACAAGCCTGTTTTACAAAATCAGTGATTTAAACCGAGATAAGCATATCTTTTTGTCGGCAGTGCCATCTACGACCAAGAGTATGACTTAGCTACTCTTGCATCACATTCATTGCACAACCCCTTTTTACAAGGGAGTACATTCACGCATTTCACAGAGGAAAATAACAACTATGCCTCAACTGGAACTCGATTCTGGAACACCCAGATTACAGGGAAGACATGCTTTCCCTATGCCAGAATGTGCTTATCATTTAGTACTATAAAGATGATAACTTATCAGTTTTTACTTTAAAAATTAGTTAATGCAATGAATTTAAGTATCTAAGTATATATAATCTTGCAACTAGTATTGCTAAATAGATTCATCAAAGTTAAGATGGTTGAATTGTTTAATTTATGAGAAATTGATGGGGTGACATTGTTGCTCATTGTAATTTAACTATATTTCTATTCAGATATTAAAGCAATTGAAAAAATATTTGTAGTAATGATAGAATCATGATCTATTAAGTTTCTAAGTTATTTTATATATAATGTGATTTTATATTCTAAGTGATTTTATATAGAAAATATTGATACTTTAGTTAATTAATTTTTTATGAATATAATTTTTTAAAAATTTTATTTAATATAAGATTACCTTTTGTTTCATACAACCTAATTCAAATGGTATTTATTTTCAAGTAAAATTCTTTAATGACTTCCTCTTTTTTAATTTTACTTGGCTTTTTGAAATAAAATTATGGTATAAAATTTTCTTTTAGTTTGTTCTGATACATATAAAATGATATTTGAAATCATAAAATAATGATTAAGAATTCAGAGATACTTGCAAGTGGAAATATTTATAAACTTTACATATGTTATTTTAACGAACTATGTTACAAATAAATTTATTCTTTTAATTTTAACCTCTGAAACTGCACTTTAATTTCAATCAGCACTGTTCATGTAGACAGTTTAACTTTTCTTCTTTTAAGAGAGAGATTGATATAGTAATATATTTTTTTCCATAAAAGGCTTTAAAAGGCATCAATTTTGGCAAGTGCAATTAGACTTTGTCAATTTGCTCAAGAAAGCTCATAATTAGATGACATCATATCAAGTGTTTATTAAGGAGCCTTAATGCCCTGATAACACAAGCTTGGTGAAATACTATAAGATCTGATTTTACTCCAGTGAGTTTTAAATTATTAAGGTCTATTATCATTTTACTAGTGTGATATTTAAATCTTAGTGCTTATCCTGATGATTGAATTATGGAGTAAAGTTGTATTGTACAGGTTCAAATGAAATGGAATGCCAATCTAACTAAATGCTTATGCTTATTTTGATTGAGAAGTATTATTGATTGATTTCTTGAGAAATGTGCAAAAATAACTGCCAGCAGTTCTAAGGAATCTCTTTCCTAAATATTCTAAATATTCTTTCCTAATATATTTAAAAAATATATTCATAGAATTCTATCTAGTATTTATTTTTTAAGGAACTATATTTGAATTCTAAATAAATAATATTAAAAAAAAACAGTATATATTTTTTATTACTACTTAAAAAGCAGGGGGGGATAGAAAATACCTAAGAGCTAACTCTTAATTTTCTAAAATTTAATAATCTGCTAAAATATAATAAAAGACATTTAATCATAGGTATTTGACAGTTATGATCCTGATCTATCAATAATTTTGTTTTATTCTTCTTACTGTTGGTATTAAATAATTGTCTGTTAACTGATTATTATTACTGTTTATGTAAATATGTTATTAATTACAATTCTGATATATTTAAGTTTACTAGTAATGATTTTGTTTAGCATGTTATAGTTCTATGCTTTCTGATGATTTTATATTAAACTTTATCTGAAGAATTCAGTTGTTTGTATACACATTTATAATGCTATATAATGTTAAATTATATTTGAAAAGGAGGAAATGTTTTATTTTTGAAGTTTGAAATATATAATGCTAAAAAAATAAATCTATTCTAGGTTGGTGATATTGATGATGATGACGACGATGAAGAAAAATATGCTGATGATGCCCCCATGCCTGGCACTAAAGTTGACAGTAAACAGAGAATCACAGTACGAAATTTAAGGATTCGTGAAGACACTGCAAAGGTATGTTTCATCTAACTGAAGCATTTCTAAATATTATTTCCTTTTTTCCAAATTATTTTTTAAACTTAATATTATCAGCGACTATATATAATGTTATTATTTTTTAAATTTCAGTATTTGAGAAATTTGGATCCTAACTCAGCATATTATGATCCTAAAACGAGAGCTATGCGTGATAATCCATATAAGAACAGTGGACAAACTGCTGAAGAGTAAGTGTAGAAAATTTTATTACTTGAATTAAGAAAATGATGCATATGTATAAATTTTATATATAAATGTATATAAAATCAAAAAAATTCCAAAATATGCATGATAAGTTTCGTAAAATATAATAAAGTTACTTTTGATTACATTGCCACAAAAATGAATCTAATTATTATTTATCATGAATGTTAAAAAAATAGTCACAAAAATGAATCTAATTATTATTTATCATGAGTGTTTAATAAATAGTTATCCAATTATTTAAGATTTAAAGGACATTTAGTTCATTCAATAAGATGGGTCTGTTATGAAGTAAATGACCCTAAGCGTATCAGATTAATTAGATCTCACATGACTTATATTTATTATTTTTTTCAAAACTGGTTTGTAATATCTGCAATTGTATGAATAAAATCACTAAAAATTTCTGTGTAGGAATATGAAATATAACTGATGTTTCATCATAATTATATTTTTATTTTTACTATTTGAATTTTCAATAAGCAGAAGAGAATATTTTATTGTCATATTTATTTTTATTAAATTATTTATGTTATATTATATCATATCACATATTTTATGATTGTGTTGTATTACTTTGTGTCATTAAAATAATAAGTTTCAGAGTGTTTTATTAAACGTAATTTTAAGTTGTATGTAAAGCTTCTGTGGGCATTTCAAATAAACTTAAAAAGTGCTAAAAAAATTCTTTACTGATATGGTTATTCATTTTCTAGATTGGATTACGCTGGTGACAACTTTGTTCGATATACAGGCGACACATCAAAGCACAGTAAAACACAATGTAAGTTTTTCATTTCATAATATTCAGGTTAAAATAATTAATTTTTTTTTTCATTGAGATATAAGACGTTTCTATCTTTTCAAAATAACACACACACACGGACGTAGGGGCGGAAAGTTTTGTATCAAATTTAATGTACTAAATTTCTGGGATGTTTCCAGGCACATATTGTATTCATCAAAACATTAACATCATACTTATGTTTTGATAAGATTATTAATTTCGCTTAATGCTTTTTAAAAAATTCTGATGTTTACTTTATTAATGGGTTCAAACCAAAATTTAAAAATAAATAAATAAATAGTATAACTTTTAAATAAAGCAGAGTTTTATATTAGCTTGTTGGTGATATTTTCTAATGGGCTTTAATTTTTTCTAGTATGCAGCTTGAAATAAAATTCATATTAATAAATACAAATCATAATGACAGTAAAAAGTAAAACTATAAAAATTATGCAGATTGATGACCAAAAAGCTGTATAAGATAAAAGTCTCTGTACCCAATTCATATTATTTCTTGCATACAATGTCTGTTTATTTTAATGTACAATTCAAGCAGTAAGTCACAAGTATTCATATTATATAATATAGTTACAATACTATGCTAAGAAAGTTATTATTGAACGTATTTTATGTCTATGAAAGGTGTTAACAATATAACGTATTATTAAGATTCACATACTTTTCTAAAAATAATTTTGGGAAATATTACTTTTTATCAACTTGAAAACCTTTTTGGCAGAAGTTCTGATAAACAGTCAATTAATAGATAGTTGAAGAATCTCTGCAATTATCAGTCACTTTGATTTGTGAAATAGTTTAACATAAATTTCTTTTAGGGAAGAATTGTCTTTCATTACTGAATTTCCTTATGCTTTTTTTTTATAATAACTATGCAAACTTAATTGAAATGTTAAATAAGAAATTAAATAAATATGCCTTATTACTATGTTTTGAAAACAAATATGAATAGATGAAAAAAATATCTTCCTGTTTTACTTTTGCTTGTTTTGGTATGCTTTCGCAGTTAACAGCTCACTTTTCTTAATTCTTCAGAAAATAATTCATTTTCAAATTATATTTTCAGTGTTTTTTGCTTATTAAGTATTCATTGAAGACATTTCTGATGTACTATATTCTTTTTATTTAATTTGCTAATATTAATGTATATGCTGTAAGTAATATTGATTTTTTTTAACAGTGTTTGCTTGGCAAGCATATGAGAAAGGTGTGGAAGTAAATTTATTGGCAGAACCTACCAAAGCTGAACTTTTACACCAAGAATTCGAAGTGAAAAAAGAAGAGGTGAAAGATAACATTAAAGGGGGAATTATTGAAAAATATGGTGGGGAAGAATATTTAGAAACTCCCCCAAAAGAACTTATTTTTGCCCAAACTGTAAGTTATATTGTGTTTGTTTTGTTATTTATGTAAATATATTGAAAGTAAATATTTTGCAAATATTAAAATGATAAAAATATTTATTCTTTTTAGGAGGATTATGTTGAATATTCCAGACAAGGACAAGTAGTCAAAGGCATGGAGAAAGCAGTTGTTCGTTCTAAATATGAGGAAGATATCTTTGTTAATAATCATACTGTAAGTATTTTGAAGCAAATATTTTTCAAATCATATCCTCATTAAAATTTCTTTTATATTTTATATAAACCATTCATCACTTAAGAGCATCTGTATATGTTATCTATACCTTATAACATAAACAACAATTTGCAATAATTAAATAATTACTTGCCTCTATATCAGTATTTGTTATTTTAGAAATGATGTGATTTAAATTGAATTTTTTAAAAAATTGTTATTTACACAAAGTTAGATTTAATATTTCTTTAGGATATGAATACATGTTGCATGACATTTGTTAACTCTCTATATTTTAAGATATAAAATTTACAAGATATAATTGCTCTTGCATTACAGAAAACATTCATAAGGCTACATTTTTTTCCCTAAATATTGCCTTATATAAAAAGTCTACTTTTTAAATTGGGTACTTTTGTGTTTGTTTTTTGTAGAAAAAATAAGATGCACATAATGAATATTACTTCCGAATTATGTAACTTTCTTGCATTCAACTCATCTTTAAATTGTATATTTTATAAATTCAATGAAAACAATTCATTTTTATATAATGAGAGGTATTAATGTGAAACTTTCTCTCTAGTTTTTAATCAATTAAGCTTTTTAAAATTATATTGTGTAAAGTATTATAAGTTTGGTATTTTACTTTGATAAGCCAAGTAATTTTTAAATTTCTTTTATATGAACAAAATAGCCAAATGTTATGTTTGTTATTATTTACAAAATCTTCAGTCCATTTTGTTTTATTGTTTTCCCCAAATTTTTTTATTACCACCCAGTTATTTGTGGTAATTTTACTTTGTAAGCAAAAAATTCACTAATTTTGATATTGTGAGTAATTTATACTTATTATTTTAAATTGGTTGCTTTATTTTTAAGATTAAAAAGTATTATTAAAAATTGATCAAAATAATATTTTTATTGCTTTGTGTTATTTTTAAGCAGTATCTCACTAATATTGAAAATTATTTAATATTTCATTTCTATAATTTAAATATCAGTCATTCCTAACAAATATGTTTTCAAATAGATAATATTTCTTATTCAATTAATGTTTTAAATTTTTGTATTAATTAGTGTAATCAATTTTTGTTCTGAAATTTTTAACAATTATAGAAGATTTGAATAGAAGTAAACATTACTGAATTTAAAAAAAAAGAAGACATTTTTTAATAATTTGGCATTTAAACTTTTGATAGATAGATAAACTTTAAAAGAATTAAATTTTAGATGATCATTTTGTATCTTTTGATTGTATGAGTTATGTGAAAATAAATTTACAGAGCTTTTTAACTGTTTAAATATTAATCATATTCCTTTTGTTTGATATATAAAAAGACTATATCCTTATTAAATAGCATCAAATTCTTCCCTCATTGGTGTTTGTCATTTATCTATTAAATGTGGCAAAGAAATTTTCTGTGTATCATTGCTTGGCATTTTTTGGATATAATTTTTTCAAAAATCCATTGTACTAAGATATTTAACTATATTAATCTTTACTTATAATAAAGCACAATGTGTGTGTGTGTGTGTCTGTTGGCGATGTACAGGCCAAACCGTTCGACCTACAGCCACCAAATTTGGTATATGTATACCTTGGGTGCCGGGAATATGCACCTTGGAGCCCTTTTTTTGAATTTTCAAGTAAAATTTTAATTAATTAAAAAATAAGCCAAAATTTGATATTTTTCGCTATAATTTCCAAAAATATTACAGTACAAAATTGATTTTTGCATCAAGTTAAAGCGCAAAAAATTAGCTTTTTAATGATTTTAATGTTTTGACATATAAATAAAAACTCTATTTTTAATGAATTTTTAAACATTTAATTTAATCGTATTTTTTTCAACAATTTTTTTCGCATATAATAAAAATAACATTTTATCTTCTCGAGGATCTCAAAAAAATCAGCTTTTAATAAAATGTTGCCATCACATTTTCAGAAGTTCTGATTTAAAAAAGGTAATTAATACCAAAAATAAAACAGAAAAATGCAATTTTCATCACGTGATTATATGAAATGAAATAAATAGAAAATGTTATATTTTTTAAACAATAAATGCACGAGAAAATTTGTCTTGATCGTTTGCAATGCCAAAATTATTAATTCAATTAAAGAATTAAAGTGAATTAAAATACAAAGTAAAAATATATTACAAAAGTGCGACAGTTAAAACTGAAAACGAATTTTTAGAAAAGCACCAAACGATAATCTTCTGAGAGCGAGATTAATCATTTAAAAGCAAGAAATCTTAAACAAACTTTGAAAATGACGTCATTTTAAAGAAACGACAAACAAAAAGCGATTGATAATCAGTAAAAGTAAAATATTTTTGCATTTTTAAAAATTTTTTTAAAACAATAAGACATGTTTTGAATTGTTACTTTTACTTATGTGAAGAAGATATTTTGTGCAAATCAAAGAATTCGACTTCGTGATTGTAATTTATCCCCTCATTTTAATGAATCATGCGAAATAAAAACGCAACTGCTTTCAACGAAGCATACGTAATATTAAAACTATACTGGCAAAAGCAGGTCAGCTATTTGAAAACGCATCTTCTTTCAAGAAAGCATACGTAATAATTAATAATGCAAAATTTGTAAAAGCATATAAAACTATTTTTACCCGCATATTTCGGAGACATCAAAACTTTCTAACCAAAACAATATCATGTTCTCAAATGAGAAAAAATAAATCAACTATCATTCCAAATTAACTATATAAAAATGTCATTTCCATGAAAATACTTTTGATATTTTTGGAAAATAAATGGATGGAAACGTTTTCTATGATATTTTTCTATACATATATTACTAATCCAATTAAACAGTTTTATTAAGACAGAAATCTCTTAGCAATTGGCCTAAGTGAAATATATAATTAGTAGATTGAGGGAAAAAATGCCTATGAATTACATTTTTACATACATCATCTGCTCTGAGAATCATATTTAACAAAATATCCTTGAGACAATAAGTCCTTAAATAAAAACGTGGCACTCCAATCAACTAAATCAATCATCAAAGCTGATCGATCTATGAAAATTTCAACATAACTATTCGATATAAACTGGCGATTTTAGATCACTTTATCAAGATATGAAAGAAGCCAATCAAGGTTACTTTAGAATAATTGATCTAGATTATGATAATGATAATTGTTCTAAACTTGCAATATTCAGAACTGAATAAATCAGCCAGATTTCAAGAAGATAGAAATGCTTATTTATTTATTTAGGAGTTGAAATATGAAGAATATTTTACAAATATGAATCTATAAGACCAAAAGAATTTAAACCATAATTTTTTGAAATATATTTATAAACCTAAAAAAATTTTATTATTGAGAGCAATCATATACATCTAAAAATAAAATAAAAAACTATAGGTTTCAATTAACCTGTGAAATTTTTGCTGAATAATTCCTAGAGATCTTGTAAATTATAAAAAAAAATTATAACGTTTCAATTTCTGTATTGAACATAAAACTTCAATGTCGGACTATTCGGCTTTCAGTTCTTAGTTTTATTTAAAGACATGCTTAGATTGAGTAAAGAGGTCTTTATATTAATTGTAGTTTCATCATTTTCAATTTAATTTAAAAGTGAAATTTATGTGAACTGATAGAAAATCAGAGAGAGATGTAGACTTCAAAAATCAGGACTGCTTAAGGCCTACATAATAGTATAAGTGAATTATATGACTATCGAAATTTGAAGCTTAAAAATATTTTGCTGAAAAACTTATTATGAAACCAAGTTATATAAAAAATGATTTAACACTTTAGTCGGCATTAATATTGGCGAACCAACTGGTCGCCAAGGGCGGCTAGTCATTAAATATATTCACCATAATATATATATATATATATAATTTGCTTGATCGTTATTAATTACCAGTCTTTAATGAGAAATATGAGTTAAAACATTTATCATAAATTTATGTATGTATCTAGTCATTTTTTTTAAATCATGGATTTAAGGTTTACATAGTTTGTTATAATATTTTTGAAAAATTATTAGGCATTTTTTAAAATTGATTTTTTAAAGAAATTACTTTTTTTCAGTCTGTGTGGGGATCTTTCTGGCATGATTTCCAATGGGGCTATAAATGCTGCCATTCTTTCATAAAAAACTCATATTGTACGGGTTCTGCTGGTAAAGAGGCTTTACAAGAGGTAAATTTTGCATAATTTTTGAATTAATTTACTTATTTTAGTATTCGAAGTATTGATATAAATGTGTTTAAGATATATGAAAAGGTAATAAAAATAAATTTGAAATTGGTAAGCCAATGATTTTATTTAATATAAATAAATTAAATGTATTATCAATGTGTCATAGCTCTTTTTCTTATAAAGTGCTTTCTATCCACTCAGACAGAGCAATTAAAATTATCCATGAACTCTTTTTCTATTTTGCTCTGTACTGTATTCATACATATAATTAGTATATGCAGTTATTATTTGTAACATATCTTAATTCTCTAAAACTATACAAAGTTATTTAAAACAGTTGTACCAATGGTAAATGGTTGTAAGTCATGACATACTCAGAATTTTATATAATTAAAACACTGTTTGCAAGAACAATCCTGCAAAAAAAATTTACAATTTTTTAAAAAACTAAAATGTTTAGAAAATACAATAAGCAAACGATTGAAAGCAAATTGTATGAGAAGAATCTGACCACAACTGCATTTATTCAAGTGAGGTAGTTTTGAAATGGCCAAAGTTTCAACTCCATAATATATAGTATAATGTAATAGGTATTGTTACTTTGAATAACCTTGTATAATAATACTGGTTGCTTTATTTAGATAAGTTTATTCATATATTTTTAATAAAAACTTTTTTAAAAACCTCATTATTTAAAGATTTTTTTCTAATATTGTGATATAAACAATTTTGAAATGGAGAAAGAGAAATTTATAACTCAATTTTGGCCACTAGTATTTTTGTAATTATGGATTTCTTAATATGTATGATATTGACAAGTATCCTTTTTTACTCTTTTAGTCATCCTCGTTATCTATGCTTGAGCAGAAGAATATTGTATCTGAAGTTCATCAAAATAATGAAGAAGTATCTCAAGATTCCACTACTTCTCAGGATACTGTAAGTTTGCATTTAATTCTGCATAGTATTTGTGATTTAAATAATTTGCAGTATTAATGTGATTTTTTAATTTAAAAAAATTCATTTAAAAAAATAGATAACCAAGAAGAAAAAAGATAAGAAACACAAAAAGAAAAAGAAGAAGAAGAAGCATCATTCATCAGATTCGGAGGATTCTGAAGCTGAAAGAAAAAAGAAATTGAAAAAGGTAAATTATTTACACATTTATTTGTAATTTTCTTTTTGGTTAGTTTAAACATATTTAAAATTATTCTAATTCATTTTTTGCCTAGTTTTTAAGAGGAAAAAATAATTATATTTTTATAAAATCTTTTGATTTCACATACACATGTTTTGCATTTAACAATCTTTTAATGTAATAGAAATATCTAAAGCCCATCTAAACAAACACTGTCTATATTTTATTTATTCATTTATACTGATAGGATTGGATCTCTTTAAAATAATTTTGTTACAAAATGTTGTCATTAAGGTTGCTGTCCCCCTTCCAGTTTTGTAGAATGTATTTATAATTATACTTTTTTGTGTCTAAAATAAAATAGTTTTAAAGTAGATAATATTGTCTAATGAAATAAATCTACAATCATTTCTTTAAACATATTTGGCATGTAAATTTATTTTTAAAATCATGCAGATTTTATTGAAATAAGTTGAAATTTTCTTTTCTCTGTATTAAATGATTCAAATATTCCATATATTATTATTAAATTGAGCAATAACATTCATACAACTTTAAAGTTCGTTTTTGAAAAAAAAAAAAAAAAATTCATAGCTTATTAATTAGTTATCAGGAGTGTTTTTTTGTGGAAGAGTGATATTTGTTAAATGAAATTTCTCTTAATTTGAAACTTGATGAACTATAACATGTTTTATTAAAAGTATTAAGATGGAAGTCTTTAAATTTTATAAACTTTTTTTTGCTTTTAAGATTTGAAAATAGTTTAGAACTTTAGAAAATAGTTTTAGAATAAATAACTTTTCTTACTTTTGATTTCAATTGATGATAAAGAATAAAATATAATTTTCACACTGATGGAACTATGAACACTTTACATATTGATGAGATTTTAAACTTAATATTAGCTAAAAGAAGTATTCTTTTATGTGTCAATGGAAAACTGGGAATTAAGAAAAAGTATGGGAATAAAAAAAGAATTCTAAAAGATAATGATCAAAGTTTAATCATAATACTTAAAGTAAATTTCCTAGAGTCTAGTCAGTTATTATTTAAAATCATCTTAGCTTTTTACTTTACTTTTATATTAATTTTTAATCTCTCAGAATATTCTCAGCAAAATATTTTTTAAAAATAAACGTTATACAGTATTATATGATTTGATTGTACAAATGCACTCAAAATTCGTCTTATGGGAATGCATTCATTCAATTAATAATGCAATTATTTTGCCATAAGATATTAATTTTTAAAGAAAATCAATTCTTTAACTAATTTGTACTGCCAGCTGTATTGTAAATTATTTTCTAATGCTACCATACTCATGAGCTATTATTTCATTTTCTAAATATTATCATATCAGCTCTTTATAAAAAATTTATGATATAATTATTTGTGCTGTAATAAATAATATATTTAAATAAAAATAATTCAAAAATTGCCTTAAATTAAAAAATTAAATTATTCAGTAATTACCATTTTAAAAATATTTTTTATTAATAGGGATTATTATTTTTTATTTATCCCCATGTTTATTTCATATATCAATACACATATATTTTCTGTTTTTATGAAATATAACTATCTTGATTCCCATTTTATCATTTTGTTTCTTATGACAATACATTGTAATTTTATTAAAGATTTGCCGATTAAAATTTCAGTTATATTTATTTGAGGAAGAAGACCTGAGTTGTTTTAAAAAAATATTCATAAGTTAGTTACATATTGCATGTTGAGTTAAACATCAAAAGACTTTCTCAGAAAACTGTAAAATCTTGATAAAATAACGAAGTTAGCAAATATGACTATAATTCTTGAAAAAAATGCATAATTTTCTTAAAATGACAAATATCTTTATGTATTAATTTTTGCGATTAGAAATCTAATACTTCTAATTTTGTTTTATTTAGGCTTTGGAAGAAGAAGATGAAAGTCAAAAGAAAGCCGAGGAATTGCTTTCTATGGATGAAAGAAAACGACCCTACAATAGCATGTATGAAGTAAAAGCACCAACTGATGAGCAGATGGAAGCATATTACATTAAAAGACAGAGGCCAGAAGATCCTATGTCAGCCTTCCTTAAATGAGCACCTTGTATATTTTAAATGCCATTCCCAAAAAGGACTTTGTATTATATGTATTATATTTGGATTTATGGAAAAATTAAATTGCATTAGTTAGAAAATATTATATATTTTTCTTTTTATATCATGTTTAATACTTTTATTGAGTAATAAATCTATTTATTTGACAAAAGTCATGTTGAATCCATACATACATAATGAAATTATGCTATTTATTCTTAAATGCATTTTATGAACACATACATTAAGCTTGAAAATGTAACATAGACTCAATAATGACAGTAAAACCCATTGGTACTTTTTGAGCTATTAATAATGCTTTAAGATCTTTACTAAAAACTATATTCTTTATATTTCGTGAATACATATAAGTATTGATAATATTTGAGAAAAAATTCAATGGAATAATAATTTTTCAACACCAAATGTTTTTTTTTATTAATTCCTTAGTGAAATGGGGAAATTTAAATAGATTAAACTGTTTTTTCTATTTATAGAGTACTGACTTAATTGAAGTGTTCTGTTGATAAACAAAATTTGTATACATTCAAATCCACCGACACAACTAATTATAATATTTGCATATAAAAGCCAATGAAACATAATCAACTGAAGAAATTTAAATAATGTATTCATACACATATATTTAAGCATAAAAGCATTTCAAAATTTCTTTTCCTGTTTACCCTAAGACCAGTTCTGACAATTAAATAAAGATTTCATGCTTTATTTAATTCAAAAGGAAGGGGGGGGGGAGAGAACTTTTAGAAATTCAAAACTTGCTAATCTATGCCAATAAAAAATATACCATTTTTTTCTATACATAAACAAACAAATTTGAGAAGTGAAATCATTGGACTCCATTTTTTTAAAAAATAAAGTGCCTGACTTTGTTAATAGCATTTCCAATATAATTATTGCATTCAGTTTACAGTGTTGAATTGTGCATCTATATAAATGCTGAATAATGTATCTAAAACATTCACAGATCAACATGTTTACATTTGACCATTACTATTTCATAATAAATAATAAAAGATTTCTATGTATGTTAGTGTTTACATGTATTGATAATACTATAATATAATATTACTAAATTATGTATACTAATATAATATTCAGACTCAAAGAGAAATGAAGACTCAAACTTTCTAAATAAGAGAGTATTTGGACATTTTTTTTACAGTAATTCTTAGAGATTATTACGGTCTCATAATATTGTTTCTAAATCTGCACCTCAAATAGTACCTTATATTTCAATAGTAAATATCCAACAGCGTCTTTTTTGTGTACTCAGAATTTCCTACTTACAGTCAGTAAATCTGTAAATATGGTGATAGATTTTGGCCTATTGAAAGCTAAATTATTTTTGTTTTTACTTTTGATTATTTCATTAACTTATATGTTTCAAATATTATGTTCAGATATTTTCTATCTCAAAATTTAGTAATTTGTGTTCCATTTAAAAGCAATGTTTAAAAATTGTTAAATTAATGTAAAAAACAAAAAACAGACAGTGCATATATACAGAATTTATTTTAAACTTCATAGAAAATAGTGATAGTGAAATAAACAATAGATTAATCAATTATATACAAATATGAGAATAGTACAATGAAGCATTTTCATTTAGAAGTACATAAAATCTCTAAGTCAAATACTATAACATAATGAAGTTATTTCAAACTATTTAGTTTATAAATTATTGCAATCACTGTATCATGATGGGTTAAAAATGGAAGACTAATGTCTTTTGCATAGTACATCTCACTACTGTTGGTTGCAAAATATTGCAAATTAATACACAAAAATGTCACAGCAAAATATAATGAGAATTAACGAATGTGATATTAGAATTGATACAATTTCTTATGCATATTACCATCTTAATGAAGTACCATCACAGTTTAATGCAGATATTAAACAATAACATATTCAATGCTTAGAAGTCATATCTGTTTAAATTAATATTGAGGAAGAAAGCAAAACCCATCTTATTTTAAACTGTTAACTGCATAATTAATTCATATTCAATTCGTTTTGCATTAAAATATGTCATACATACCAGATTAATAAGTGCTTTAGTTAAATAAAAATTTCAAAGATAGAGAATTATACATGTATGATAAATTGTACTGAACATCTTATAAAAAATTAGAAATACAAATCAAACAATAGTTTTATGAATATCTTCTGTTATATATATAAAAGAAGTTGACCTATCACAATTAAAAAATATATATTTAAAAAAAATCCCTGATACATTCTTAGTTTATTAGACCACAACTAACTCCTTTGAACAAGCAAACTAAAGGATGAAACTAACACCAATAACTTGAAATCAAAACAATCTGCACAAACCTTAGGTTATATTTAATATTTTATGTTCACTGTTAGATGTAAAAAAAATGAAATATTAATGTAAAGAATTGATTTAAAAGTTCAGATAAAAAACAAGAAATAAAGGGAAAAAAAGAAAAGAAAAAAAAGAAAGGTTTATTTATTTTTGCTTAAAACATTTTTTGTTTGTTTGATTAAATGAATTGGTTGTTTAATGAAGCAATGTCAAATTACAGCAAGATGAAAAAAAGTACATACACATGATAATCTTGCTATCTGGTTGATAGTTTAGAATACTTATTTCAATAAATAAAACTTCTTTTTCAAACATATATAAAAATATTATTTCCTAAACTATACAGAACTATAAAGAAAAATTGAAAACGTTTATTTTTAATAGCAATTCCATTTCCTAAAATGATTTGGAACTATAATTTAGGCCATTGTTTAATTTCTTATAATACATACAACTTTTTTTTATGCCTTTTCATAGCTTTAAAGCAAACATTTATATAAAGGAAATTAAATGAATAAAGTATTATGTAAATTAAAAATGATGATGCATTTTGTAAGTATTATTATTAAGGAAATAAAGAAAAAAAAACATTTAGTATTTAATTCTATTTGTTATACTTTATGTATGTAAGGAGCACTTTAGAGGTGTAACAAATGTATTTAAAAGGATCACAGTTTGAAAAATAGAGTGCTATATCAAATAACAATGAAATGGAATTTAATAACTATTTAATCATGTACTATCATAAAACCAGAAATAATGAGTCAAACTAAGAAGTTTCTCAATTCTTCAGTAATTCATGGGTGGGGTTGAAATAAATTACCGTTTTCAAGCACATGCATAACATGACCTTACAAAAGATCTTATTAACAAGTATTTAAGTTAAAACAAAAAATGTTTATGAAATAAATTTGATTAAAAAAATGCATGGTCTTGTAAATAAATGTTTGTGAGACAAGGTTTAATGTTCACTATGGTATTTTAAATAAAACAATGCTGAGCAGATAATATTTCTTTCATATACATAAAATAACAAATTTGCAGACAATCATGAAACTTAAATGTACATAATATAAAACTATCTCATATTATTCAACTCGCATAAGTTATACTTATAACATATTCCAAATTTTGGCTAATTTTTTTCATCAATATTTTCTCGTCAAAAAAACTTTATCTTTCATGTGCAAGATATAAAACAAACTAATAATGTATAGTTAATAATTAACTATAATTAACTTTATAAAAAATTAATACATTGAAAAGTAGTAGGAATTTAAAAGTAAAATTAAAAAGAAGATAGTATTGAACATGACATATATATCAAATGATGTTTATTTCATATTTGATTTCCACATAAAAGAGAAAGCAGCATTTTATAATTTTAAAAAGCATATTGTGGTACTTTCATTACAGAAATAGCAAAATACAAATGAATTGTTTATGTTGAGGCAGTAAATATACATCAAGTTATGCCCACTAATAGAAAATCACACAATTTTATGTATTTCTTAAAAAAATAAATTTCAACAAAGAAGTTGCATCTTATTTATTAATTGGCTATAACTACTTCTTGCATAGAAATAAGCATTTATACTACATTTTTAAGCCAGGACTATAATATAATTAATCTTTTAATTCAATGTAGTATAAATGGCAAAAATATGATTCCCATAAGCATAAAATACTACGATAGTAATATCTTTTACTTGTTGACCTCGTCACACATACTTACTTTAAGTACCATTGGATAAAGGCAGTTAAATAGCTTTCTAAATTTAATTTATTAAGAAGTTCATTTTCCAGAAAACATTTGCTCTTTTTCAAAGATAAAAAGTATTCTTTTACTTTCATTCACTACACTAATATACATGATTATGAGTGTATAGAATTTATGTAAAACATGAATATTTTGTAATCTAAATAATTATATAACAGTTATAAAATTGTGAAATACAAAAAAGCGAATGCGAGAATAAATTGTTACAACTATAAATATTAAACATATTGAATAACATTCATTAAAAAGTGAATTAAACAGCATAATTTTTTTTATCACTATACAATAAAACAATTATGAAACTGAAAAATGCAATCATACAACAATTTATGTTGACATACAACAGAAAGTTAAAAATTTATTCTTTCAATAAAAATAAACAATAGTAATTTATCTGCCATATAAGTTTAGCACCAAGATCCCAAATATAATTACTTAAAACAACTAACTGTCAAATCCTATTAAAAGGGCAAAACAAAAATGTCACACATCGTAATTTTAAAAAAAATATAACTTCTATGAATATATAAATAAATAACAATTCACCGGTTAGTAAATAAGAATTTTGTCAAAAAAAAATATATATTTATATATGAGTTAGAGTCATTTATATTTAAGAAACAAAACTGAAACAATACCAAATAAGCAAAAGCTTGATTTGAGAAAATACTTCCATTGCTCTTATTATAAAGATTAAATTATTTTCTATCATGAAGTTTCCATTGACATTTTAATAGCTGCTTCCAACATTTCTTGTTCACTCATTTCTAGAATAAAGAAGGTTAAGGTTATGAAGTCAGAAACATTTGAGAATAAAATAGCTTAATATAAGCTTTAAAAGAAAGAAAAAAAATCTTTACAATAATTTATCAAAAAATTGTAAGTATATGTTTAAGAGCAAGAGAAAATTATAAATGAATTGTATTTTATTAATATTCATCAACAATTGAATTAAAAAAGATATTTAATATTTTGTGAAATAATTTGTTAACATTGTCAAAAGTTAAAGTGCTGTGAATGTTATGCATAATTAGCATTCCTCATTTTTAGTCAACATAAGTGAAAAGAAAATAATGTAAAATTGAATTCCAAATGATAATGTAGCCGAATTTGACTCTTTGAACACACACAATTGAACTCTTTCTTGGTCAACTACCTTGAACTTCTATGATAATTAGTTTTTGAAACCTCTTGTAAACTTAGGTAGTGGATATATAGGTTATATATGCACTATGTAATATATTGTGATAGTGAATTGTTAATGTGGTAATGCTTTAGATGTTTCTTTACATAGTCATGACACATCTTTTAGTTTGATCTCATGACCTGTTGAAGTAAAATTAAGCAAAAGCTTCTGTATTAAAAATTGCTTGTATCATTGGTACCCAGGTTTTAATGCATAACAGTATGCACAGCTTAAGTATACATGCACACAAGCTAAGTTTATTTATGCAATAATTTATTAGTGTCTGCACTTTTTCTGTGTGCCATCACATGTATGTCAACAATATTTTGGATATAATATAGGTTTCTTGCTTTTATATCAAACTTAGCAGATATA
Source organism: Argiope argentata (assembly GCA_026289955.1). Lineage (NCBI taxonomy): Eukaryota > Metazoa > Arthropoda > Arachnida > Araneae > Araneidae > Argiope > Argiope argentata. The sequence goes on along the minus strand of JAOUZG010030537.1, from coordinate 2,207,627 downwards.
TTAGATAAAATATCATCAGATATAGAAATGAAGAAACTATCAAGAAACCAGCTAAACAGCTGCTTTTATTAATTAAATCAGTAAAAATTTATAATCTGTCAAGCAGCAAGATACAGCATTACAAAAAATGGGAGAGTGTGGTATTATTAATTTATTCAGACAAAAGATATGATCTGATTTTATATAAAGTCTGATTTTTCAAAGCAAAATGAGTTCGAGATTTAAATGTAAAAAATTGTCATATTATGCATTTGACTATTATGTTATGTTACTTTAATCAGATCAGAGGCATAATGTTTCTCATTTAGTGGAAATTATGGGTACTTTGTACAAGAACATCTTCTCAGATTGTGAGGAAAATAATAATTTGTTTGTACCATCTCTGTGACTCTGGTCTTAAAGTCTATTTAAGGAGTTTTTATTCCAAATTTTAAATAATAATAATACCAGGAAGACAAATATGTTTTTAGAGTTCCAAGTAAATTTTCTCTACTCATTTCTTTGTGGTTTGGTTGAATACTTTTCAATATCCTTATAAGCATTAAAATGAAACAATCACCTTAAAACTAAAAACATAGACTGATTTTAAAAGGAACAAACCTTTAAAAAACTAAAAACTCCTTTAAATCATTTATTTTGACATACAAATTCAATTGAACAAAAACTAACCAAATAACTAACTTAAATCAAACTAAAAACACTATTAATTAAAACTAACCATTTTATCATTTCAAGGGGATAAAATCCATTTTTTCATTTATCGAGGTACAACAACATTTGGTGAGAGATATAGCAATATGCTGTACCTTTGCTCTTTGTATAAGGATTAAAAAAATAATTAAAGATGTTAACATTAAAAAAATTAATAAGTAATAAATACAAAACTAAGAAGAATTAAGAACAGTATATGAAGGAACTTGCATACAAAATCAATAAAAAGCTAATAACTAAAAATAGTCAAACACACAACACTCTATCCTGTATGTATTCTAACCACAGCACTGTTTACAGTCTATATTTAATGGCTTATTACTAAGAATAAAAATAAATCTGATAGTAAAAAGGGGAGGGAAAGAAAAACCCTCACAATATTAGAAAAAGGAAATGCAGCTATTAAAATAATAAATAAACAAGACACTAACCTCGCTCAGGCGTTACAGGAGTTTGTTGTTCATACTGATAACTAGCTGCATTTCCTGATGAAAGATTTTTAGTGCTGGAAGTAGACTGAAATTCTGCAACAAACAAATGATTATCAGGGATTAGCATTATAAACATGTCACATAAAAATGCAATTTCATAAATTATTAAACAATGCAAGAAAAGAAAATAGTTTATATTTACTGACACCACAGAAATCAAGGAGAAAATTAAATGTGAGATTACATGGTCAATATATTTGAGATATGATCATTTTAAATTGAAATTTATAACCATTTATCTTCCAAGATCAATCACATTCTACAACATAATAAGTTTCTGTATCTTTTTTTAAATGTAAAATAATTACACTTCTCTAGACTATTATGATTCTTATCTTTGGAAATACAATGCAAAATTTTATTTTTGAACAATTATCTTATTTAGTTATTGTATTTCTTCAATATTTGTGAATACCGAACCTTTTATAAGCACCCTAATACAAATATGCCAAAGTGGAGGGTTTACAGTTGAAACTCATGAATAGCAGAAGCTGTTCTTTTCTGGAATTAGCAATGACTTCATTTATAGTGCACCCAATATTTTATTAAAATATTTTCCTTACCACTCAAGCTCATAGATAAAGCTGCTTGCAAGCAATCATCCTCCATTTGAATTGATTCAGCCAAAGTTTGAGTAAGTGCATCATTTAAGGCTTTGTCTTCGTCTTCTTCTTGACTTACACCAAAAGGAGCTTTCAACTCACTAATGAGACATGGCTTTTCCCGTTGCACTGCAGGAGTAACACGAAGCAATGCATCAGCTGTACATTCTGGAAGTTTGCCATCCACAATGAATATAGAGTATCCTGCAATTTAATATGAACTTCAGAGATTTTGACATACAAAGTAATAAAGGAATTCATTGTTGAAAATCAATATAAGGATATTTTAGCTGTTGTAATTGGCTGAGTAGAAGAAATTTTTTTTAAAATTTTGCTTTATTCTGCCATTGGAGGCATTTTATGTATTAAGAAGCTGTAACAAAACTGGCATCCTTTTACATTGCAATACAAGTTCATAAGCGACAACTTTTAATGTTCAGTGATTTTTCAATGAGATTTTTTTGACGCATGTAAATTTAGGATAGAGAATCTTATTTATCTTTAAAGAAATTTTTTAAGTACTAAGGAATTTTTATCCCTTCATTTGAAGTGTGAGAAAATGTTGACCAGCAGTTATAGAAAGCTTGCAGAATTCATAAATGAAAAAAGTGAGAATTAGATCTAGAAATAAATGAACATTTTAGAAGGAAGTTAATAAAGGATAAAATAATTTAAAATTTTGGAAATTATTTAGGATTTAAATTAGATTAAGAGCTATCATTCCACACACAATACAATTATATACAAATAGGGGCCGGGATGGCCTGGTTGGTAGAGCGTTGGACTCGTTCTCCTTAGGTTACGGGTTCGAAGCTCACCGGCCAAAAGAATCCCCGAGTGTGTGGCGGTTGATGCTCGTTAAATCTGTTCATGGTCGCAAAGTCCTCCATATCGAGAGTAATATCACTGGGGATACTGGGCCAGGGGTGATCGTTCCCTGTTCCAGGTCTAAATCACGATCTGAAATGAATGAGTGAATTTGTATGAATGTAATCCGCCCCCTAAATAGGGCTGTGACGTGTGTGTAGCTAAGTCGTACTCTTGGCCCTAGATGGCGCTACTTGTAAAACAAGGGAGATATATTTCCGGCTAAAAATCTGCTGATGTATCAGCGGGACTTGTACATGGCAAGTGCCATAAGTAATAACAACAACATATACACATTGTTTATTTTTAAAATTATGCATAAGATGAGAAATCCCTAAAAATTTTCTAATCAGGCCAAGAATAATAACATTGTAAACATAAGTGCAAAAAAGATATAAAAAATAAAAGACAGAAGACCAAATTATAAACAGGTTTGTTCTAAACTCAATATTACAACATGTATTTGAACAATACAAGAGCTCAAACCTCAGCTAATGCACGGCATTAGTAACTTTTTATGTAAATAGACAAAACACAAAAGGTATTTGATATCAATTCCATGTAGGCCTATGTTTCTTTGAGGATCTTTTAAACACAAAATAGCATACAGTTAAATGCTCTATGAAATTAATACATGCCTGCCATCTTTGATGAACAATTCCAATCTACTTTAGTTGTATCATTAATAAGAATAATGGTGGCATGCTTCTCCTTTCACTTTTTTATCAAATAGAGTTACCTAAACACAGAAGATTCCAGTTTAATACGTTCCCATGTAAAACTGAATAATTTTAATATAAAACTTCCTATCAGTTTCCTTCAAATTACATAGCATGTATGGAATTTTATTTCAAAAATACAATTTTCATAGCTAAAAGATGTAACAATATTTACGTTAAAGTAGAAATATAAAGTTGCAATCTACTTACCACCATCTTGCAGTTGTGCAAGAAACAAGGCTAAATAGGTATCTGATATCAATTCTGGGCCAATTAGTAAAGAATTGAGATTAAACCATTGATTTCCTATTTTTCGAATAGTTAACCAATGATCTCTGAAATTACATATGTATGCACTCTGCAGTCTGAAAAATAATAAACCATAAAAATACTACATCAAAAGTCAAATAAATGTTTCCAGATAGATCTAATTTTTATTCTTATATTAAGAACAAGAACAAAATTCTAAAACCTCATTTTAATACATTTTAATTATTCTTCTGCATATGATGGTTTCCAATCATTATATATAGACTGACAGAATAGAATATAGGTTAATTAACTAAGAGATTAGAACACAGATTAGTTTAATAGATGAAGTGAAGCATTTATAGTTTAGTAATACAGAAAAAAAATCAATAAGCTTATTAAAAAAAGTTTAAAATGTTGTTAGTATAAACACAAGAAAAAGGTTGAACTAAATGGTATTGCTTCATGAAGTGAATAAAATGACATTATGCTATTTCAGCATAAAAGGTAATTACATTATATGTTTTTAATTTTTTTTTTGGAATATAGTTAAGAGCTAAATCTTAAGATCTCAATTTTAATAAAAACCATTTTAGTTACAAAATTAAGAAACATGTTTTTCCCTACACATTTTTTTAAAAATTCCTTTTATGAAAATGATAATATAATGCTGTTACAAAGAGATTTGCTTATTTATTTATAGTTTTACAATCTAAACTATCAACTAATGATGCACAGCATATAGGAAAAAAGTGTTTATTAAAAATATTACATTACAGATGGCAATTATTGTTTAAAAACACACCCAAAATTGTGCAAAAACTAAAATAATGATTTTAATTTATATTAAAATAATATAGATAAATAACAAGTAAAACCTATGTATATTTAAACAAAATCAGAAGCGTATCAATTTAAACTGAACCATGGAATGATTTAGATGAAAAATAGGTTTTTTTTATCATATATAATGATAAATGTCAAATTAATTTTGTTATATGAAAATAGGAAAAGCAGGAAGGGGGAACAAATAGTAATCGATACAAATTAGGTTTACATTAGTAAATAAAATTACAATTGAAATATATTTTTTTAGGACCAGGGGGGATATTGCTTTTAAATTAGATTTCATAAAAGACCAATAAGAATGTGAAGTACTTTGTTGATGGCTAAACATTCACCAGCTAGAACACATAAAAATTTGAACCAAAAGAGAAAACACCTCAGGTTTTCTTTTTGAAATTTGACCTCAAATTACAAGGTATTGAATTGGAAATTACAGGGTATATGTAAAAAAACCAACTGCTAAAATGGCTATCAATATAACTCAACAACAGAAATAAAGAATTGATGATGGGGAAAATAATCTAACATACAATATCATTTAGCAAAATATTGCATGAAATTAAATCTATAAATGATGTTTTATAATACACTAGTGATGTATATACTTACGTAGGATCATTCCTTGATGCTTCTGCAAGAGGATTTTGGCTATTATATGGAACTAGGTCAAGATTCCACACTTTCAGTGCAGATGCTATCACTTGCACAGAGAAGTAGCCACTGTCATCCACATTACCTGAAGGTTGCTATTAAAAGTTAAGAACGATTAGAATTGTTTCATAAGTAAAAATCTTATGTTTCACACCCTTTCTAGATACAATTTCAAACTCTTTTATAGATTGATTCATAGAAATGATATGTATTGATAAATACAAAAATCTATGATAAATTAACATATTAATTATGTATAAGTATGAATAAATTTGCAGCTTGCGAGCAGGGAAATCTTCAGTTTGTTTTAAGAAACAGTTAAATTAAGAAATTTTCTTATTTAATGGGATATATATATATATAAAACTTTTCTTCAATAAAATATTTTTATTTAATTCATTTTATGAAAAGAATAGCGGTTTTTTTCTATAGAATCAAGCAAAAATATATTTACTGAAAATAATAATTTATATCATTATATCATTATTATATATTACAATTCTAAATAAATTTCATGATTTTATAAGGACCAATATGTTTATTGAATATGTATATTAATTGGATTTTTTTAATTGGACATTGTATAATATACAGAACATTGATAAAGTTTCTCTCTCTCTTCTATTTTCAGATTTATTCTAAAGACATCATAAAATCTATACATTATTAAAGTACTTTGCTGTATATTTAGTCAGTACAATCTACACACTACTTGCAGCTCTTTCTATCAGAAATGATTGAATTTGTCAGTTCCATGAGAATTAACTACAATCCTCATTTTCGTCCCACCAACACTAAAGAATTCTATAGCAAAATATTTGAAGCTTCAAAATCTGATAACATCAATGTTATAAATGTTGAATAACCTTCCATCAGGTTGAGCAACTTTTCTTCCCAATCTTTTTTTACATTTTTATCTACATCTACCTTTTTTCTACAGATTTTTTTGCATCTTTTCTTAAAATGAATGGTCTAACTATTGAATGCAAATAAGTCTCATGTTATGCTTTTTGGAAGATGAAGAGACTTTTCTGAGATCAGAGGCCTACTAACGGCTATTTTTCTCGTACAAGATTCAAGAATAGAAAGAGGAGTAGCTGTCATATTTTTGACAATATTTCACTACATTAACAGATGCCTTTTCACTTTCTGTTTGCTGTTTAGCAATTATAGTTAATATCAATTGGAAATTTCAGGGCATTCTTTTTATGGTCCAACACTTTCATCAAATTTGTGTAAAATATTTTTTTTTTTACTTAATGAAAAAATTTCTATTTTTGACAAACTACCTTGCTTTACAATTAGGTATTCTGCAAAACTTAGGGTTCAATACACCTCACTTTTTTGTGTTTTAGAGAAGGTTGAGATAAAATATTTCTTATTGTGTCAATGATGACAGGTTACTACATTATTCCTGTTTGGAACAAAATGTATAGTCATTTGAAAAGTAATCCAGTAATTTTCTAACCTAAATTAACAATTTCTTGGGAAGAAGAGGGCTTTTAGAATGGTTTGTAAACATAGGGTTTATTGTCCTTTAATTTGAGGGCCTTGTTTTAATCAAAGAAAATGAAAAAAAATGACAATATTGTAAAATTTGGTAAACGGGGGTTCATTGAATCAGAACATTCATGTTGAACATATATATAATTTAGAATAAAAATATACTAAGAATTTAAATTTAAAAAAGTAGTTACTTCAAAATATGGTTCTTATATATTTTTTTATGGGGAATAAAACTGAATAAGTGTTTAGATAAAACATCTTTTCATGCTCAGCATTTCCAGCTGAAAGTTGATGCAAATATTCAATTTTCATGAGCTAACTGCTATCAAATTTTAAACAACCACCTTTTTTTAATTAAAATATTTTCAAACACATGGCAAAACATAAATTATTTTAAAAAATCATTTTTCCAGAATAAAGAAAATTTAAAAGCTAATATCTATCAAAGCTTCAAAGTATATAAGAACCATAATGTTTTAAATTTATGATTAGCATATATGTCAATTAAAATTAAATAATATTATAGAGTACATAAATAAAGCACTTAAATAAAAATATTACAATTTACTTGTATAAATTTTCTATAATCCTCAGATTGCACTCCTCCTTCAGCCATTTGGGATCGTTCTTCTTCATCTATTTGCCTAGCCAAAGTAGCTAATTCAACAGCAGTAAAATAAGGAGCCTGAAGAAGAGCATTTAAGCAGTGCTGAGCACATAATGATCCTTCTTGCTGAAAATAAGATTAAGCAAACAAATTAGTTTACATGTAATAAATTTATATTATAGATAATTCTCTGATTCTAATTTTTTACATAAACTAACCGCTATGTAGACATATATAAAAGATAAAAAGAAATTTGTCTATAATTTTGTGATTTGAATGAAGGAGAGAAATAAAAAGAAAATGAGATAGACACTGAAATTAATATAGATATGTGTCTTTGATAGTCACCTGGCAATTAGAATATAGAATCCCCAGACACTAATCATGGGAATATGGACAATTCTAAAAAGCGAAAACTATGTGCATATACTATAAAGACAATTTATTAATAAATTCAGATAAAGGTAAATAGTTAATTCAGATAAAAAGTAAAAAAATAAATAAATAAACAATAGAAAATCATGTGCCAGATTAAATTTAAACTTGTTAAAACAATTATGACAAATCCAGCCAAAATTTTTTGATTGCTTCCCATGAGTTCACACATTCACATTTATGAAGTTAAATAATCTTTCATAGAATTTGAAGCTGCAGATAAGTGCTAAAGAGTAATTTTGAAGCAATTACATTTAGCTACTTTTCATTTAAGTAAGAACGATCATGATAACACCAAAAATACAGTTTGAAGAAAAAAACTAACATGCATTATATTCGATCCTCCTTATGTCAAACTTAAACTAGAACTTTTTTTTTTTTTTTCAAAAATAAAACTTGTTATCAGTCTTGATTTTCAAATAAAAAAAATTAAGATTTTATTAATATAACTCTGATTGCAATGTTTTTATTTTTTAAAAAAGTTGATTATTATTTCCCTCTAGTAATCACCGAAAGAAAATATCAACATAGCAATAAATAACAAATAAAAATGTAAGATAAAATTATCTATCCAATTAATCTATAAGACTACAATTATTTATTTTTAAAAAGTTAAAATAGTATACCAAAAATAGTCATCTTCAATCAACTACGTTAAAGTTGAAAATATGTCGATGAAGTACAAAAAAATCTTGGAATGTTAACTTAAATAATAAAAATGAAGAATTACAAAAATTCCTTCCCCAGATCTATGAGAACTAGACAAATGAATATTATGATGTTAAATAATATTTGAAAAATTTATGTAGAAATAAACACAGTTTAGAAAGTTTTTAAATAACCATCAAAAGATTTTTTTGATTCTTCGGAGGTTGAAGTATATATATAAAAAAGTTTAACTTTTAATAAATCATCAAAATTTCACAAATTACTTCAGTAAATATTCAATTTATTTGTTATTTAAAATATAACCAAGAGCGTAAATAAGGTTATCATGCAGGAATAAAGAAAATTTATTTAAAGCGGAGAATATGAATATAATTAATTCCAATAGCATAATTTTAAATAAATACCTTTTCGTGAAAAATTGCTTCCATTGTAACATTAGATTTAGAAACTGATATACTAACTCTTCTACGAACATCGGAAAAAAGTACCGAGATTTCAAACAAATTTAGAAAGATATAAATAGTTCCAATGAGTCTTCAGAATTTACAGAAATAAGGATTTCACCGTTTCCGTTTACTATTATTGTGATGCCATTTTAAGGCATGAAATTTTTTTTCGAGCAGATCCATATCTTAAAAAAACAAACTCAAAATTCCACCTTATTTATTTTAATTTTTGATAATTTTCATGCATAATTATTGCAGTTAAAAAATTTCAGAATTCGATGTATCAACCTTTGATTCATGATTTTTTCTTTACAAAAACGTAGCATTACACGTTAACAATAATTCATTCAAAACTAAAATGCAATCTCGGGGATTGGCGTATCCAACTGCATTCTGTAGTCGATATCATTGCATAATCACAAAAAAACCCAGGTAGCACATCCTGTAGCCTTATATTGTACAATATTGCGCGATATTAATTGATATTAAACAATATTCCACAGTATTAAACAAGATTGCGAATATTGATCACTATTGTACAATATTTGTGTGAAACTATGAAGGTATTATTCGAAAGAATAAATGTATTCTTAAAAATTTTTAAATAAAAAAATTCGTAAAGAACTCACTAGATAAGGAAATAAGAATAAATTTCATAATTCCTAAAAGTAACATTCACTTTTTTGAACAGATTTCAAAACTGAGTTAAAAGCAGTACCTACAAATCAATTTTTATGAGTCTAGATTTATTTGTTTAAATATTATAAGCTAACAAAATTTCAACTGTCAAATATCATATAACATTTTAATCTTTTATTCATATTGTAGCTTTTGAAGGTCGCGGTACGAACCTGCGACGCTAGGGCCAGTGGCCGAGTAATATAGCCACTACACCAAAAGTCGACTTCGGTATCGCAGATGTTATCTGGCTTATAAAGCTAACGCTACAAAATAATACTAATAAAGCTAACGCTACTAATAATATATCTTACAAAATAATATAATGAGTTCATTCTTTTGCTATGAAAGCAGCAGGTATTACATAAATTTTTGACACAGAAATTTTATTTAAAAAATTTAAAGCACAAAAGTTTTTAAAATTACAATTATCATCATTATTTTTTACATTATATACTTAAATTCGAATATAAACCTAAAGGAAAGATCATTTTATAGAAACTAGCAAAATTTTAACTCATTCCTACATAAAATTTTTCTACTTCATTAAGTTAACTATTTTGCCTTTAAAATAATGCACTTAAAGCTGCATTCACAAATTTCAAAATGTCTATAGCATTTTATTTGGTATTCAAATGCAACTAATCATACATTTTGAAAATGAAACATTTCCACAATGAGTAATTTAATAAAGATTTCGTCGATGGAAAAGGAGATCTATATCTATATGCTTATAATAAAGCTCAATGTGTATGTGTATGTTGGCCACTACAAGCCAAACAGTTTGATTGACCTACAGCTATTTTTATGTTCCTTTAATGTTGCGTAACATGCCCCACTTATATTCGGTAGAGGCTAGACTTATTTTTCCTCTTGGATGCTATGTTACGGGCAGCGCCATGCAGGTAATATTAGTCTTGAATAAAAAAAAACAGTTGCACTACAATTAACTAAGTCAATCATTAAAGCTTACAGATTTATGAAAATTTCATTATCACTATTCCTTATAAATGGACTACCATTTCAAAGCAGCCGATAATTCAAAAGTGACTGGTCTAGATTATAAAAACGATGATTGCTCTATTATTGCAAATTAAATATAAAACTTTTATTATATTAATATAAAATTTTTACCAAGTGTCTGTATGAAGTGAAAGAAACTTGAAATTTAATATTTTGTAAAAAGTAAACGGAGTAAAAGTTTTCTATATCTTTCACAATATCTATATTACTAATTCAATAAAACAGATCAATTTAAGGCAAACATGGTTTAATATATATACGTTAAATGCAATGGCAACGCTTTATTAAAAGCTGATTTTTTGAAATACTCGTGCAGATAGTAAAATTTTTATTTTTTGCCAATGGATTTTTGTTAACGCCACAAACCTCATTCCCAAAATAACATCATGTTCTGACATGATAAAATGTCAGAACATCTTGTTGTTATATCATCAAAAGTAGTGACATTTATAAGTTGAATGAATGGTATAAGTGTTTGAATCAGATGTTTGAAAATTTGTGGATTTAACGGCTGATAATGAATCCTCAATCTAAAGCAACCGATCAAGAATTATAGGCAAAATTTCACAGCTTAGGTATTCTCCTATCGACTATTTTGCCAAATATAGTCCTTCTGTTGGTTTAAACTATTGCTCAGATAATCCAATAGTTTACAATATATTAAATTTGAAGATTTTTTTTAAAAATTATAATATTTGTAAGTGTTGAACTATCCACAATCGTCCCAAAGAAGTGAAGATTTTTGTCGATGAAATTCTATCTTGTAGATGAAAGGGTAGTGATTACAGACAGGGGGCCTTTCCCTTTCTCCCATGCTTCTCCCTTAACATCGTTCCCGTATGATTCTAAAAAAATATTTTAGGTTAATTTTCATAGAATCATTTTTGTATTGTGGGCTCAGTAATTGAATATTCCTGATTTGCACAATAATTAGGCTTAAACGCATTAAAGAACTGCTCTTATATCCTTTAGAAAAGATTTTTAAACTTTTCAGAACGAATGCAACAATTAAAAAAAATATATGTAATCAAACTTTTATATAATGCCCCTATTGACAATTTATATTTATTGATGTATTATTACGATTTATATTTCTTTTCTATTGATTTTATTACTTCATTTAACATATTTTGTTCATAGATACCATTTTCATTAAATATACTTTATCTCATTTATTTAAAAAAAGTTTTCGATTCTTATTCTAGATATTCTTAAAGACATGTCTAGAAATAATTGCTCTCTTAATTATATAGACATAATAGTTATTTCTGTAAATATTTATATTAACTACATCTGCTAATTTATTATAATTATTTCTATAATTACATTTGCTAATTTGTTATCATTATTCCTGTAATTTTATCTGAAAATTTATTAAAATAATTCCTATGTTTATATCGTCTATAAAATTTCTATTTATATCAGAAACAGCAAGTAATGGGATGTATAATCTATATATAATATAAAATTAAGTCTCTTTAAAGCACCTGTATGTTTGAATCACAAAAAAATCGCGAAATAGTTGACGGATATTGGAGATATTTATGCCATTTTGTAAAGAATTTATTGGGGAAGGTTTTAGTACATTAAAGTCATATCAAAATAAAAAAAGGAATTTTATAATTGCGATTTTAACTTTGCATTTTTAAGCACATGCATGAAAAATTCAATGTTTATACCAATTTGTAGAGCTTAGATTGGGAAAGATATTAATTCGTTAAAGTCATATCAAAATAAAAAAAGGAACTTTATAAATCCGATTTTAATTTTTCATTTATCCGCGCACTCGCAAAAACCTCAAACTGCGCATGCACAAATAGCAAGAGCTGTGGCAATCATATGCGATACATTTCTTTGTTTGCGTCTGATTTTAAACCGCAATGCACAACTCATTATTCCCCCTCCCTAGGAAAAAAAAAAGAAAGGAAATTCAACTTTTGTCGGAAGAGGAAAGAAATGTATCAGAAAATATCAGAAAAATAATGTCCACATCTAGGGAAGGAGAGTCTTTTGACGAACGAAATAATCGTCTTTCTTTCAATCCCATTTCAACTAAATTGCAGAGACAGAATGAATCTCCTGAGGAGCGAAATGATTGCCTGTGTTTTGTCTTCGGACGTATCATATTTTTAACTGTTTAACAGTCTAAATGATTCTGAATGTATGTTATAAGAAATTGCTTTGTAGCTGTTTTTGATAATTTCTATATACATTTTTATGTTTGTTTGATGTTGCGTAACACGCCCTTGTCATATCGGGTGGAGGCTAGACTTAATCTTAAAGATAATTTTTCTTTTTGGAAGCTATGCCATGGACAAAGTTGCTATGAATCACAATCTGCCATGCAACCGGCTACAAACGTTCACTATTGGTTAAAAGAACATTCTGAAAAATTCCACTGAATGATTTGACCACCTAGATTCCCCGAAATGAATCTCATCAAACATTAACTGGACATAATTGACAGATCAGTTAAGGCACAATATCTTGCAACTCCAACACTTTGGCGAATTGTGGATGAATATAGGTGCAGCATGGCTCATTATTTCTGTATGGTCCAATGATTTGTTGAGTTCATGTACAGTTACACTTCCAGTTACAGTTCTTCGTCAGACAAAAGAAGGTCGAAATATTAGTAAGATGTATCCAAAGACTTTTGTACTCCTCAGTGTGTATGATAATGCAGATATTTTGCAACTTTTTTCTACCATTTCCCTTGCTAAATTTAAACAGGCTTAAATATTTCACTCAATGCATTTGAGATTTCGGCGTTTTTTTGAAATTATGATTATATTGGGTTGGCAAAAAAGTAATTTCAGGTTTTTAGTGTGAAATAAAACAAATTTTCGATACAAAAAGGGAACTTTAATCAGTCAAATATCTTCCATTCTGTTCAATGACCTTTTGCCATCTTTCTGGGAACTTCATGATCCCGCTGTTATAGAATTTCTGGATTTTAAAAGAAAAAAAAACTCAACTAAGTGTGATTTGAGGTTATTACTGAATCATTATTACTGAAATTTTTACTATTTAAGAAGTTTTGTAAACTTTGGAATAAATGTTTATCCGATGGTGTAAGGCCTGTGATAATTTGTTTTAAAAAAAGGGTCGATTGCATTACGTTTGAAATGCGTATCACAAACATTGTTTCGTTGTGATAGGGGAATTTCTTTCAATTCGTGCGGAAAGCAAATATCGATCTTCTTAACAAGTCCAAGATGTCTTATGTGATTTTCAATTATTGTGTGTGATACATTTAACTGCATTTCAATAATATTTGACAATTATATTCAATTATGGCTTTCATTTTGTCATCATCAACTTCAGAAGGTCGGCCAGAACGTTGGTCATCTTTAAATGAGAAATCTCCAGAACGAAATTTTTAAAACCAACTCTGACAAGTGCGTTCTGTTAAACAATCAACACTATAAACTTCACATATCTTTTTGTGACCCTCAACCGCTTTCTTTTCTTTATGAAAATAAAAAAGTAAAATGTGTCGATAATGCTTATTTTTGCACTTCATGTTAAAACTGACTGTAAACAAAAATACACGAAACAAAATTGAGAAAACGTGACACGTGATTCACGCGACAAAATTACAGGAAATTGGTTTCTATAGAGGCCTAAAGTTATCGAATGCCAAATCTTAAAAGAAAAAAAATCTGATAAATGAATAACGAAACAAACATGACGCTAATTACTGGTGAAAACTGAAATTACTTTCTTGCCTACCCGATAAATAAGAAATCTAATGTTGCATCGTTTTCAATTTTATACACATTAACTTTTTACAATTTTATAAAACAAAATAAGTAAAATTTTAAATTGATATGTATTCCATATTAACAAGTTAAAAGCATTGAAAATCCACATTTCGAGTAGAATTCTAAATCTCCAGTGTTGGAACAAAGAAATGGTATTGACATTTATAAGAATAACATACTTTTTTCGGCGGATAAAATATCGAATTTCGAACGATGACTTGTGTAAAATATATATTAAATTGAAATTATTGAAGAAGCGTCATCTTTTTATTAAAAAATGTCTGAAACGAATCAATCTTATAAGTTTACAAAAGAAAAAAAATTGCAGTGTTGTTTTCCGATATGACCTATATTCAAAATCGAATTCTGGGTTTTTAAGTGATATTTTATTGATTTAAAATATTATTAAAAGTCCTTTCGCAATATTAAGTGGATCATTGTTCCTTAACACTACTGTAAAATAACTGCTGCATCTCATTTTTAGATGCGTACAATATTAAAAACATATCGACTCTTTTAATTGGATGTACTGAAAACTCAATATTCAACATCGAGAAGATTTGAATGCATTTGCTTCTCTAAAATTCGCTGAGGAGTTACCCATTCGATGAAGATATCACAACTATCTAGAAGCTGAGATTTCTCAAAATGGTTGCTCGGAATAAAATTTTCTTAAAATTCTTTTTTTAAGTAACTAAATTATTGATTCAAGAAAATGCTATTATTTAAAAATTGAACTATCTCGTTAGACCTATAATAAATAATATTAGGAAATGAATGAGAATTTACCGTTTCTTGTTTTAGTCTCTATTTAAGGGATTTAAAATGTAAAAATAATGTGTTATATAATATTATTCTACAATGAAATTTGGAATGGACTTTCTACATTCTTTCTTGTTATCATAGCCACTCCTTATAAACCTGACTGTTAAGATTGATTCAACCGAAATCTCAAGCAAAAATATTTCATTCTTCCTACTGTAATAAATAGTAATAAAAATTATAATTACAATTTGAAGAAATCTTGAGTCTTATGAAAATCTTGTATAGATTAATCTTTGGATATCTTTCTGACAAAATCTTAAATTTTCGAATTATGATTGAATAAATCTACATACTTGGATAATGATATTAGAAGGTTTAGAAATTATTTTTATTCTTTGAAGGTCGTCTATCAATCAAGAAAATTGCAGTATAAATTCCATACAAAATCGTAGCAGTTTTCAAATCTAGAACAGAAAAGTTTCCTCAGTAATATGCATTTACAGTTTTCTGAAATATATAGTTTTGTTTACTGAAAAGACAATAGAACAATTTATTAACTGTCGTATTCTAAATTCTATTTCGGAGAGAAATATTTCTGTGTAATATTACATCAAGGGTGAAAATGCCTGAAAATCAGAACAAGGTAATTCGAGTATATAGTATTCTGAAACTTTTAAAGAAAAAGAAGGCTTTTCGGAAGCAACAAAGAACAAGAATTAAAAATAGTAATTTGCCAAAGAATAATAAAGTTGGACAAGAACCATTCTTAATTAGATGGAGTCATTTTGAAAGTTCGCTTTTGAGCGAGTTTAGATGGATTTTTGTTGTTTTTCGTTTTGTTGGAATTGAAGTTATAAATTTCTACGAACAAAGAGATACAAGTGGATTGGACATACATTTAAAAGGAAAAGCGAAACCAAAAATGTTTTATTTTTTGAGTAGTTATTTGAAATATTTCATTTATTTAGTTTTTTCGGTAAAAATTCTTACTCAAACCGTAAGCCAAAATTGTTTATTCAACAAAAGAGTTGGACTCACCCAACTTACGATAGTATTCCTGAATATAATACTTTATGCAACAATATTGAAAAAGCGTTGTGCGATATTACAATTTATGCATGAATTGAATGAGTTATTTAGCATGATGCCCGAGAGAAAATTCAAACAAAAGAAATATCATTTCATTATTTACTTTATTTACATACAAATTTGTTTCTTTTTCCTTATTTTTAAGAATAGTATTTCAAAAAATTGGTCAGAGTTTGTTCACTCTGAAGGATTCTGTGACATATCTTTATTACAAAATTATTTAAGTTTTGAAATATTTCCGTATTGTTCCATTACTTTTTATATTCTTGACAATTTCTATTTTATCCTGGAAAGTGTTCTTTTTTCAATCTTCACTATCTACTACATTTTTGTTTGCAGATTTTTACGATTGCTCTTTGAGCATCTGATTGCAAATCTGGAAAGCAGTGTTTTGATCGTAGATTTGTCAAAGTTGCTAGATGTATGCTCTAAAACTGCGATGCTGATGGCTAGAGTGAATGACACTTTTTCTTTCTCGGTTTTTCTTGTAATCTGTATAAACATGATCAGTTTATTTCGGTCATTTTATTGGACCGCTGTTCAAGCTTCTATGGCTGTAAATTATCTTCTTGGATTGTTGCAAACAATTTCCGTATTTTTGCCTTTGACATTCATGCTGGTAATATTTCCATCTGCAACAAACGAGATGGCAGTAAAAACTAAAAATGTTCTAAAATACTTAGTGCATCGATATCCTCTTAATAAAGAAGAACTGAAAGCCACGTATAAAAAAGATTTCGTTCCAAATAATTTCCTTAGCGTGTGGAATCTCTATCTGCTAGACCGATCTCTTTTCATATGCTGCATTGGCACATTATTGACGTACGGAATGCTATTGGCGACCTTAAATAAATAAAATTAAACTGAAAGAACTAGTCGAAAACATCTGTAATCAAATGTTTAATCCAGTTTGAGATATCCAACAATGACATGATCTTCGTTAATTCTTAAAACGAATTTTCACTTTCTTAACATGAAACGATGAAATGACAAAAAGTAAAAAGCCGTTTAAGATAAGCTTCACTAATTTTAATGATAGAAAACTGGAACATACATTATTCTTTTTTATAACCACCGTGGACTTCAACTTTGGCCAACGTTTTACATTTTTTTTTAATTCTGGAGAAAAAAGTGTATTTGTTGTATTTGTAACCAACTCGGTTGTATATATAACATGTTTTCACAGCATCAATGACTTCTTCTTTGGATGCAATTATTCTTTACTTTAGTGCCTTCTTCAATGATCAAAACAGATGAAAATCGCTGGGATCCAGGTTTGGACTATATTTCAGCTTTTCCAGGGCTTTCAATTTTTTCGAAACCAACCTTGCACAGATTTTCCGAAAATCCAGCCAATTGTGTAAGATGGAGTGCGTTGTATGTACCCTTACTGATATGTAAAATATTGGATATTTCGTCTACTTTGATGCTTTTGTTTTTCCATTACCATACCGTCAACGACTTTCAAATTGTCTTTAGTATTTGAAGTTGATGGCATGTCCTATCTTTCGTTCACAAATAAAGAAGTTTATGTCTGTTTGAAGCCTTCTATCCATTCTTAGGTCTTACTTCACGCTGAATAGTTTTTACTATTGTACTGAAGTCGAAAAGATGAAGCAGAACTTTTAGACATCTTTTTTATTTTCTGCTACGATGTCACAACACACAACACAAATACACAACACAACAATTAAAAATAGGAAGAAAAAAAACGATCAGCACATCTCGACGACTCGAACAGACTTTTCTGCCCACCGACTCTCTTCTCTCTTTTAAACTTGTTTTTATCGCCTCCCCCAGTTACTACGCCACCTGGCGGTCACCGGCAACCCGATCCCTCTGGGTTTTCCAGTCTTTCTCGGTTCCCAGGCAATACGATCCTTCACGCCATTACAGTTTTCCTTCGTTCTCAGGCAATACGATCCTTCACATATTTACAGCCTTCCTTGGTTCCCAGGAATACGACCCTTCACGTCTTTACACTATACTGTGTTTGCATTAGACGAATGATATCCACACGTTTAACACCGTCAGCAAATAAAAAGCGAATCATTGCTCACCTTTCCTTCTTGGTGCAGATCAACAATGGAGAGGACATAATTAACATTCTACTACACTCCAACGACTAATGTAGGCTTAACAGTAACAAGTTGCATATTAGTGTTGCTGACTATATTAATTCAGCGCTAGATGCTAGCAGAGTTACTAAACCTTGGAAAATGAAACTGTAGAAGTCCCCTTACTTTTTGACTTTCCCATTTACTATTAATATCTATTGCTGAGAAAAGAACTGAAAGAAACTGAAGCTAAAGAAATAATTACTTGTGATATAATTTGATAAATGTAAAGTTTTTTTTTGAGCTCACAGGAAAGGGAACAAAACTTTGTGAAGAAAGTGGAGATGAATTTATTTAATGCTCTTTTAAGTAATATGTTGGCTATCGAAGTTATTGATGCATATTGTTGCAAAATGAAATGGCATTTTCTACTAAAGTATAATAATGTAGTTCTATATATTAAAGAGTTAGGTGAGAAGATTTAAAAATAAATATGAGCCTCAATTTTTTTTTCATTTATAATATACGTATTAGGAAGCCGGTGTTTTGGCATAGGGGTAGTTCATCTTTTCCGTGATCTGAGAGTCCCGGGTCAGGCGGGATTGTTCTTCTGTCTTCTGTCTGAAAGGTGTGTGGATGTGCTCTCCACCCCTGTAAAATTTATTTTTTAAATTTAACAATTTTAATTTTATTTTTTAAAATTATATAATCTCTGTAGAATTTTCTTTTACTAAACATTGCCCATTGAGAATGTATACTGTTATTATGGATTCAGATGACTTAATTATGACTTCATGGCAGCAAATAAAAACATTTTTTTATATGTTTTCTTCTAAATGCATTCTATTGATAAAAGAAATCTCTGTTGTGATTTTAAAATTAAAACATTTGAAAGTTGATTTCTGAAAACTTTTTTTTTCAAAAATTTGCCTTCTCAATTGAGAAATTTTCTTTTTACATCTTGAACTAATAAGAATTTGCTATTAAATTTTTATTGATACCATTTATACAACTGAAAAAATAATGCATTGCACTACTAAAAGAGTAAATCTACTTGAGAGTAATTTTACGAAAAAAAAAAAAAAACAGTTTATTATAGTTTAGGATGTTCCAAAGGTACTATTGAAGGTTAATAGAAATTGCAACTTTCAAAATTGTTCAAAATCACAAATACATTATTGTTAACGAAAAGTTTTGATATTAATTTTTAAAAAGTTGCATTTTTTAAATTTATAAAAAAAATTACTTATGAAAATTGTTTAATTTAAAAATTTACACCTTTTACTTCAATTACATCGTTATGAAAAACTGAATACCTAAATGATTGCTGTGGGGATTGCTTGATATACCACGATTTATATAGGAAATTATAAATCGTGGTATATCAAGAATTTTTACAAAAAGAAATGGGCTATGAAACAAAGTCTTGGAAATTCTGCTTGGATTCACAATACTTTGGGAATGTCCATTTTTATTTTTAGTAAAAAGAGCCAAAATGTTCATAAAATGTATTTAAACTGAGTTCAAAAAAAGGAATTTAATGACGATTAAAAAAAATTTTTTTTTTTGGTTTGTAAAGGAAAAGAAACAAACAAACCCTGTTGCAATTTTCTCAAAATTTGACCTAAAGAGTATGACGAATAACCAACTTTCAAAGTTTTCTGAGTGAAAAGTGCATACTTTGTACTAAGGGCCTTCGCCCCTTGCTCTCTTATGGTCGCCAACCTCTGGAATTGTTAATGCAGTTTCTTTCGGATCGCTTCGCGAGCTAACCATCTTCTATCCCAAAGGAGGCACCTAGAAATGAGGATAAGATGCTCCCGGCATTGATGCCGGGACGTACTTCCTAAGGGGAGGATTGAACTGTGGCCGGTGATGGCCACTAGGACTCAACCACAGTTCCCTCCAGTATTGCCATTGCGATGATCCGGTCATTCAACCCTAGTGGTTTAAATCCGTGTGCCTTCGGGTGGGTCGGAAATTTAAGGTAAAACTATCCATCTACTAACTCATCAACTTGTCCGAGACATCCAGTCCTTACTCGCCCAAAACCCAAATATTCTCTTAAGATTTATCAAATCCCATGTTGGTCATATTTGTAATGAAGAAGCTGATATCCTAGCGAAATCAGCAATCACTGATGGTGTATTGATGGAAGCTCCGAAACTTCGGTGTCATCTTAGACATCAACTTCAAAATTTTTTATAAGAAAATGGCAAACTCTTTGGGATAGTGGAAACACGGGGCGTTCTGTATATAAAATTATAAAAACAGTAAAACTGCAACCACTCTCTTGGACTCGTGAATAAATTTTATTTGTAACAGGACATGGTCCATTCCCTTCTTTTCTTCACCGGTTCCATTTATCAGAAAATGACTATTGTTCTTGTGAGGAAGTCGGCGATCCCATCCACTTTGCAACATCCTGCCCTTTTATGGTTTCATGGCACCTTCGAAAACCCTCATCTTCGCTAGAAAGTCTTTGGTTTAAAAGAGTTCTTAATAATTTATCTTCCAAAAAAAATAATCATAAACATGATTAGATTTCTAATTGATCATGGAGAACTGTTACGGCTCGATTAAGCTCATCAGTTTTTGGGTATCAATTAATATCACGCATTTTTATAATAAATCCTTTTTACCCTTCAAGTTACTAATTTTTAATTCCTTCATATTTTCATCCATACTGTACATTATGATATTCATTCATCCATTTTGTTGTACTCCAGACCTTCTTCACACTAATTTTATCACTTATTGTTATGTTATATGTCTGTGTATTCTGTCTATTGTATGTTTCTTTCCAATAATGTAACAACTGTGTAACGTTTTTTTTTTTTTTTTGTTTTTTGCTTTTAATAAAATCCACCTACATCTATACCAAACCGGAAAGGGTCCATTTGAGCCCTAGAAACGGAGGTGTGGTGTGGTGTTAAGCGTTAAGTCTAGCAAAAGATATATACAGATTCAATTTATTCCTGTAAAAAGTCAGAAATGTATCATGATTTCAGGTTTCAATTTCTATTTGGACCCCGGCTTAATATGACCCTTCCATAACATGCCCTTTTCAGTTTTTTAGCGTTTATTGTTCCAGCTTCCAGCTATTCTTTTTCTTTTTTTTTTTTTTTGTAAATAGTGATATTTTTAAAATTTTGATTCTACGGTATAGTTTCCAAATTTGATAATTTGTAAAAAAATGCATTTTTTTTTTGCATTTGGCATACTTTTTGAAAAATATTGCGCACGATTTCATTAACAGTTTGTAAATCTTTTTAACTTAATGCTCCCAATTTTCTTAAAAGTAACAAACGCAAAAATTATATTTCTGAATCTTGAATGTTAAAAATGCATTTAATTTGAGCTCCATGGAAGTAAAAGTTAAAATCGAATTATATTATCTTCTATGCTTCCAAGAGTTTCTTCCTTCGATTGAATCACTGATCAGCAGGTCTTTCAATATTTTAATTTTCCCAGTAATGTGCTGTCAAACGAAAAGAGTAAACCCACAACTATGGTCCTGTTTTTTTGGGAAACTTCGCTCTGTGCACAGAAATGTTTAACCCTATCTCGTTTATTACGACTGGGTTTTTTTATGAACGATTCTTGAGTAGTTTCCTTCGACCTGTTTTCTCGTTTTTGACGATTTCGTTTGAAAATCGATGTGGCACGACTTAAATTCATCGTAAAAAATGTTAGTTTTTTGTAAATTAATTTTTGTTAAAATTTTTTTCAAAACAATGCAAAAATAGCTTTCGTTTGAAATCTTATCAAACCGCATGTTGATGTTCCCGCGGGGAGGTCTAATGACAATTAACAAATTCGGGCTGATTTTGTGGCCAACTAAGCGTTTTTTATACACTGCTTAAACCAATTAAAGGATATGGACATTGTGGATTGATCTTGCATCTGGAGAATTGTTTGAATGATTGATACATTACTGACAGACGTAATAGTCTATACGAAATAAAAATGACATTTGTTTGGCAGAAAAAAACGTTTTATTGTGGATTTGGGTACAAAGAAAATAAAATCACAGTTTGTGAACATGAGAAAAACAAATAAAAAAAGGCGTCTCCCTGAAATAAAATCGTTTTTAGCAGGGGTATGGTTTCTTCGGGCGACCAGCAACGTTGAACACCTTTGAGGCATCGAGTAGATGAGGCTATTAATGAGGGGTTGGGGTATGCTGTCCTGTCCTACTCCTCCAGAAGAGCTCTTTCAAGTTCTTGGAGAGTTAGTGGGGATGGTAGTCGTCCAGTAATTCTTCTGCATAGAATGTACTAAATATATTCGTTTGGATTCCTGTCTGTAGAACACGCTGGCCAATACATTAGTATGATTCCTTATTCCAAAAAGAAATCATTCATCAAGTTAGCACGGTATGATCTGTAATATTCTTCCATTAGCATAAAATCATCTCCATTTGCTGCAACGTAAGAGAATACAATAGATATTAGGATCTCATTCCTATATCGGCGAAAGATCAGAGCTCTGTTTCGAATGATATGAAGATCTATGCTTTCATCAATGGCAATGCCAGCATAGATCATCACTTTCCCACCGCCAAATCTCACACTTCATGCAGGAGTGCAGGATTGTTTCTAGTGCCATGTTCCCTTTAGATGAAAATACGCCTATTATCCGGATGAATAGAAAAATGGAACTAGCCAAAGAAAAGAATATTGAGCCATTAATTTCTCCTTCAGTTCGCATGTCCCGTTGTTCACTCCATGCGGGCTCCATGGTGCCTTGCTGTTAACGTTAAGCATACCATTGGTCTGCGAGCATAGAGATCTACTTGGTGAAGGTGGTTTTAGACAGTTTGTATAGAAACTGTGGTGCCAGTAGACGAGCGAAGGTGTTGTTGAAGAAGAGAAGCATCAGGTGTCTTCGAGCCGTGAGCATTAAATAACGGTCTTCATTGGGCATTGTTGCACATCTACGCCCTTGCTCTGACCCAAGGCCTGCATTTACAAACCCTGGAAATCGTACTTTGAGAAATTCCAACGGCTTCTGTTACTTCGGCTAGTATTTGACCCTTCTCTAAGAGACCGACAACTCTCCAAGCTTCATATTCGGTTAAATAAATTCGCACTCATTGAAACAACGCTCTTACTGAATGTCTATTCTTTTCCACTTTGTTTTACATTAAGTAGAAAACCAAATAAAACACGCTTCCCATAAAGCGTTGTCTTCGAAGTTAAACCCAAAATTTGCTTACTATGTTGTTTGAAAATAAGAAAAATTTGCATCTGTGATTTTCTTTTTCCGTTTTATGCAAACTAAATAAATAAAATTGTTTATACCGTTGTTTTATGCTGGGTCTATAATATCCTTTAATTGATTTGAGTAGTATATATCTACGAACATAAGAATGTGAAAACGAGAGGAAATTTGGTATTTGGTCTTTACGTCAAATTTATAAATGTCTGATAAATCTTTCCAAAATAAATCCATTTGAAGATGGTTTTTCTATCTTTTAGAGAGCATTATAACTCGACAACAAGATATTTTTTTGTTTTTGTTGTTTCTAATGGCACTTGCCCTGAAAAAGCTTCAGTAAAGCATCAATGAATTTTAAGCCGAAATGAACTTTTGTTTTGAAGCAGCGCCAACCAAAGCCAAGAGTACGACTTTAGCTACACACTCATCACATACGCTTGCACAGCCTCTTTTGACAGGGAGGCACATTCATACGTTTCACAGAGAGAACACAGAATAGCAAACAGGCCCGAACCGGGACGCCCAGATCACGGGGAAGACGCGCTATCTCTACACCAGGACACCAGCACAAGATAACATTTAGAGTTAAATGAATAAAATTTTATTTATAGCTTGATTATTTAAATATATATAATGGTTTAAAATTTTGGATAAAATCTCTCAAGAGACTCTGAAAACATATGTTTATTTTTTATTTAGTTTTGTAACATATGTTTAGTTTTTCGAAAATAAAATTCTGAAGGGTACAGTTATAAGTAAAGTATAATTTGATAATATTATGAGTCACTGTTTATTTCGTGCTCGAATTCTTTCATGAAGAATGGCGCAATGCGAAATCCTTGCGTGAAATTGTGAAACAATATTATATAGTCGCTTTCCCTAATTTGAAAGAAAATTAACAATTATTTCTTTTACTATTTAAAATATTTTAAGGTATTTTTTTTATCTAACTTATTAATTTTGCAAATTACAGTTTTAGGTCCTAAAGTTGTCCAATTACATCAATGAAATAAATATATAGTTTTATGATTTCACTTTCATGAAGATTATTTAATGGTTAGATTTTAGATAATCGGAAACAAGGTTTTAAGCAATTAACTTTCTTTTTCAAGCAATAAATGTATACAACGCAACAAATTACAAGAAATATTCATCTGCGCTATTAAAAATTGATAGATTTATGTTCTTAGTGTATCATATAATTATCTTGGAATGAATGAATGTAACAGAAGGAAAAATAAATATTCGAATATAATTAGTTAGAAAGCAATGGCATTTAATATAAGAATGGAGGTACATATGTTCTGCATTACAATTCACATTTTTTTTAAATATCACTCACAAAAAAATTTAATCAATTGTGACGCAGTGGTACACGTATTCTTGAATTCAATACGCATTAAAATGGCAAATAGCGTTGTAATCTATAATAAATTTACTGGGCCGATTGTTGTCGAAAGTAGGATTTTATCTAAGATTAAAAGCCTTAAATCTAACTACCTAAAATAAAACTTCAATCATTTTTAGATATGGTCGAGTTCCAATTCATGCGAATTCTATTTTATCTGACTGGGATCGAATTGCCATATTCTACACAGAATATTTGTAGTTCCTTGGAATACGGACATTACAACAGAATAATTCTTTTCATAAAAAGGTTCATCAGAAAATGTTTTTCATGTTGCATTTTTATTACCTTCTTCGCAATTATAATAATTAATTCAGTTTTCATTTTAATTTTCAAAGATAAAAGAGATGCTATTACAAATTTGATATTAACATTATTGAGAGCCTTTCTGTTCATATCAATCTATAGGAGGAGACAACAGATGCTATTGATGGCGAAACATTTAAGAAAGTTGACGGCTGTTTTTCCACAACTTAAGTTTAAAAGAAATGGCTATGCAATTTTAATAGTCTTTGCTTTATCTTCGATAAATACAGCCTTTTGGTCCATATGGCTACTTAAGAATGGACATTTCAGGAATAGAGCACGAATAACTTTTCATCAAATCAAATCCACAATGAAACTTTTGGATGTCATATCGCCATATTGTATTTTTCTGGCAGAAATATTTGAGATGTTCTTTTATTTTATAACAGCCGTTGCGCAGTCTTTGTTTGTCACTTATTACGGTCTCACGTGCAGAAATATCCAAACTTTTTTAATTCGCTTGTGTGACCTGATATACCATGCTTGTTCAGCCCAAGAGTTTCAGAAATGCATTGCTCTGCAGGAGAAAATCGTCAGGAAAACGAATGCATTCGATAAATATTTTTCATTCTCTGCTATTCTTTCGGTTTGCATCGCAATGTCAGCCATATTTCGCTCTGGATACACATTGGCTTTCATTACTTATATTCCACAAAATATGAAACTGTATCTCATTTCTTCTGTGTTTTTCTATTTGTCTCTTCATTTAACACTCATGATATCAGCCTCACTCACGAATGAAGCATTAGAGGAAACACATAACATTCTCCAAGAAAAGCTAAAGAAGGACTATTTTTGCTGTTTCGTAAAGACAGAATTGGAAATGAATATAGAAGATAAGAAATTAATCCTATGGAAATTCTTTATTCTAAGCAGATCCCTCATTATCTCCAGCATTGGCACTTTGTTAAGTTATGGAATTTTACTTGGCACTTTAGGAAAATAGATTTATCCTTCTATTCATATGGTTTGTACAAAAGTGTCATTAAGTAATTTTAAATATTAGCGACTAGAAGTTCTTTTACTACCACGCTTATTGCCACTGCACAACTTTTGAAAATCTAAAATGTTACTGATATAATTGTATTGCATGTAAATAAAATACCATGCTACTTTTGCTAAGAAGAAAAAATATTTATAAGGTATTGTGAAACTATTTCTGTTTAATAATTTGCGACCAATTTTTTATTTCATTCTTAAGATGTGGAAAATAATAAATAATTCTCTATTTAGGTGGAATGATTTGTAGAGTTGTGATAATTTATTGGGAAATAAGTTTAGACCTTACCCTTTTCACGTACGAAAGAAAGAACACATTGGGACTAATATTGACCTGCTATTGCTTCACTTTTGGAGCGATTTATTTAAGATGAAATTGAAAATTAAAAACCCAAGTTTTCGTCTTGAAGCTAAAAACTATTCTTCAGCGAAAGTTATTTCGGAGTTTGCAACAGAGAAGTTTAGATAATTGAAATTATGCGTCATCATGTCGAAAGTTTTGCATGTAGTAAGTTGAAACATGTATCAATTAATAAAATAACTTAAAGTTAGTAGTCAATATACAGTACTGATTCAAAATGAATCTTGATTTTTCTATAAAAACCTTTAAAATTAAGGTTTTTCTATAATAAAGTGAATGTAGGGAAACTTTTCGACGCCATTTTGATTCTGGATGAAATGGAAAGATTTTGATATTTTCTACATATTAATATTAGACGGAATGTCAAGATTTCAATATTTTGACATATATAATATAAACAAAATGTTAAGATTTCGATATTGGACATATTAATGTTAAACGTAATGTCAAGATTACGATATTTAGATTTTTTAATATTAAACGGAATGCCAAGATTACGATATTTCAACATATTAATGCTAAACGGAATGTCAGTATTTCTACATATCAATATTAAACAGAGTGTCAAGATTTCGATATTTCGACATATTAATATTAAATATAATGCCAATATTTCGACATATTAATATTAAATGTAATGTCAATATTTCGACATATTAATGTGTAATGTCAATATTCCGACATATTAATATTAAATGTAAAGTCAATATTTCGATATATTAATATTAAATGCAATGCCAATATTTCGACTTATTAATATTAACTGTAATGTCAATATTTCGACATATTAATACTAAGCGGAACGTCGAAATTTTGACAAATCAAAAAATATTTTCCCGAGTCATGTTATTTAGGCCTAGTTCATATATTGTCAACATGAAAGCCCTCGTTTACTTTGGGATTGGGTGAGCCTCAAAAAATATAAGCAGAATAACATCAGCATCAGTATAATTTGGTACTTATTTCAGAGATGTAATGAAACGTAAATGGAATACGCATTACTTTCTCATGTTGTTTTTTAAATTGTAATTACTAATAGTTTACAAATGAAGTGTGACTGTTCTAGTAAGTAATCATGCGATTGCTTTGCTCTTAATTTGTGTTAAATTTTCTCAAGAAGAAAAATATCTTTTATTTAAATCAAATTCGATTTTTAATGACTTATTTTTTCTTAAGAGTAAAAAACAAGAACTTCCTTTACACGAAATATTTTGATTTTGGTTTCATACAAATATTTATATAAGTCTAGAGATTTTAAAAGAATAATTGTGTGATATATAATTTCGGGTAAAATCACGAAACGTTTCTGATTATTTATAAGAAAATAATAACCGAAAGAAAATATTATCGAGCAAACGAATAGAGACTTATGTCATTCTGGAAAAAAGTTGACAGACATGGAAAGGGTTGCAGTTCATGTGATTGTATTATTCATAGTTGACTATTTGCTTCAAAATTAGAAAAAAATTTCTAATAGTCTTTCAGGCTTTAGATTTTCGACCATTAAAGTATCAAAAGAAGAGTTATGAAAAGCTATTTGGATACTGTCTAATTATCAAGGCTTTTTTCAGCATCCAAATAAATGAACAAAAGCAGAAGAATTTTTTATTCATTCGGTTTCAGAATCTTTATGAGTCAAGTGTATTTTTTAGTTGCTTCGAGCGGCGATGGAATTTCTGTTAATTTGATCGTGCCTCTGTGTATGAAATTGAGTAGGCTTTTGCAGTTAAAAGATCAAAATTGATTAAATGCTGATTCCTTGTCTATTATTTTTCTTAGAAAAAAATATTCTTATTGAAGTTTCTAATGGAAAGATATGGATATTTTCTGGCTATTTTTCACTTTTCCAATTTGAATATGAAGGCTTTTTACTCTGAATTTGGTTTCAAAGTTTTCAAAATATGTAAATAGGAACAACCGTATTTTGTGTGTCTTCTAGTTGTGTTGAATATCCGCTTGGAAAATATTGTTACAAACTCTTACTTAATTCTTGAATTTTGTTTTTTTTACAAAGACAAAAAAAAAAATTTAAAAATTTGAAATCAATTAAAAAGTAAATAAATGAATGTAATCTGCTATCTCAAATTTCATGTTATCATATTATTTTGAGGTATTGCTTATTTTAATTAATTTAAGGCATTAACCAATTTACAAAGGCTTGGAACAACCATGCGGCAATACACATGCGTTGATATATCGAAAATCGGGTACATGGAGGATATTCTCAACAAGTAACTTTTTGTTGGTGATAAGTCGCCAACTATGACAACCATCTTGACCCTTTTTTAATAACCATAAAAGCGAAAAATTGATGCCCCAAAAGCGATAAACCGCCAATTTTTCTGTCCATTCATTTTATGGTTTCAAAATTCTCAAACCAATATAAAATCATGCTCTTACATGATAAAAACATTTTAAAAACAGAAAAAAAAATGTACCAGCGTTGACACTGACTTACACTTCTGAATTACCAACTGAATTTTTATTTTTTAATTATACTTTTACAATAAATCGCCAAATGTGACAACATTCTGCATTATTTTCTAATAACCCTTAAAGCGAAAAATGGATGCCTCAAAAGTGATAAATCGCCCATTTGTTGCCTACACATTTTGGGGCTTCTAAAACCTCAAACCAAAGCGACATCATGTTTTCACAAGACAAAAAAAGTTTAATTTTAATTACAAATGACTTTAATGAATTCTTATAATACAGAATTTATTGAGTGTATGATGTATTAAAATCTCTTAGATAATATTTAACTATTACACTTGCATCTACAATAAATAATAATTCAGACCACTCGGTGAATATCAATTTATTACACTGCACATGTTATTGTGTTTTTTTAAAATTTTTTAACATAATATGTGAAATATTTTAATTAGTATATCGATAAGTTTACAGATAAAAGAACTTCATATATTATTATCCTTTGCGATTTTTCCATTTTCATATTTTCACCAATGAAATATGTAAATATTTGGCCTCAAATTTTTTCCATTCTTTTCTTAATGCATAAAAGGGCGAAAGTGTTAATTGAATGCATATAAATAAGTTAAATGACGTTAAACAAAAATGCTATGGGAATAAAAAATGATTTGCTAATTTTATTTTGTTACCTGGGATTTAACAATTTCCAAATCAATAAATATAGAATAATAGATGCAAAGTAGTAAGAATAAACGTTAAATTGTTACTCTTTAATTTTTGTGCACAATTAATCACACACATTTTAATATTCCTATTTTCTTCATGCAAATTTATTTCCTTGTCAATGATTGGAAAAATGTCTTTGAAGACATTCGAACACTTAATTAGAATTTTCGAAAAAAAATGCGCTTGAAATTTAATCAAAAATATAGATAGGTCAGAATTTTTGTTCTTTTAAATCAAATGGTTTTGCTTCACAGTATAAGAATTAAAAATTAAATTGTAACTATTTTATTGCAGATTACTGCAATGAAATAACTTTTTTACTGCAGATTACTGAAGAATTACTGCAGATTATTTAAAATGAATGTAAGTAAGATGATAAGAATGTAGATAGGACTTTATTACAAAGATAGTGATATTAGTCCTCACCGAAGGAGAGATTGAAGGTAGAATTGCTTCCAGAAACAAAATTTTTACGAAAAAAAATTATTACAAGATCTTACATAAGAAAATTATAAATTTATTTAAAAATTTTACAAAGGAAAATTAGTTTTATACGATTTACTTGGCAAATGAAAAAAATCAAAAATAAACTTTCTGTGACTGGTTAAAAATTGTTATTTAATTTAGACTTCATTTGAAAATAAGTCCAGTTTGTCATTCATTTGGTTAAGTGATACATTTAATTTGTTGTCTACATACTTCATATCAATACAATTCCTCAAAGCATTTATTTTTAAGGAATATATAATTTTGTATTAAATCTTACTGAATTAATATTAGTTTAAAATTTGTAAATCTGTGTAAAAAAAATTAAATGTCAGAGTGTAGCTTTCTGGGGTCTTTTGTGAAACAGAGAAGAAAAATTAAAATTCTATTATGTTGTGGGTCTGCTTTGTCAAATGAGCTACAGGCTCTGGAACAAATAGGTAAGGTCCTAAAAAGAAATGGAAGAAAACTGGTTCTCTGAAAATTTATTAAAAAGAATATCATAATTTATCAGAATTTTACTATTTAATGATTAATAACAGTAACGCGCTCATTAAAAATTTGTATGTATATTGCACAAATGCTAAAAGTTATATTTAAAATTTACCAAATTTAATGTAAAGTACCTGTTCGAATTAATATTAACATTATTAAGTAAAGTTTTATTTCTCATTGCATAAAAAAAATTTTGTTCTAAATAATTTTTATAGATTTACAAAAATGGTTGATTAGGGGGATAGCATTATTATTTACACTAACATTGCTTAGAGAAAAAAATAGTTTCTAGATTCGAGAATTGCTTAAATAGAATCGAGAATTGTTGTCATCAATAACGACTTCTTCCACTCTCGTTTGAAATCAATTTTTGGTAACTTATCTATCTATTTTCTGGTAGCATATCCAAACACCCATTTCCTTTAAATTTAACAATCAACTTTTTAAATTCCTTTTTTTATATACGACATTTTCGTAAGCTTTTCAAACGTCGATAGTCTCGCGGTGCAGCTGAAGTATTATTGCAGTTCCGTTAAAAAAAACTTAGTCTGTAAATCTCTATTTTTCATCTTTAAAGGTACAATGAAGAATTTTTCAATTTCAATAATGGCACTAATTATTGACATTTTTAAACGTTCCCAATTCAAATAACGGAATTTTTACATTCCATAAAAAGCGCGATCTTGTGGTCAAGGTTTAAATTATTGTTTTTTCCTCTCCGTTTTCTTTCTGTATTAACCAAGTTTAGATGAAGCATGTATACAAAAATGGTTTCTATATTAGTCTGAGTAAGGCTCTTTTAATTGTAATCAACCTATACATATTTAATTACCTTTTTAGGAAAAATCAATAATTGATTAGCAAATAATAAGCTATTGACTTTCTTTTTCAATTAGCAAATATATAAAAAAGTAAGGCACGAAAAGCGCTCAGCTGTATGATTGGAAAGTTGCATGCGAAAGTAATGAAGGAATATGATTACTTTGATGCGAATTAATGAAATTGAAAGAAAAATAAATCTGCGAATATAATTAGTTAGTACACGAAGCCATATAATAAATCGTTCGAAGCCTATTATGCAGTGGATTAACCTACACAATTCCTCCAAAATGTTTTTAACATTTTGAACAAAGGGTAGAAAATTTAATCAATCATATAGCAATCTCACATAAATTCTTTAGTTCTATTTATAAAAAAGTACAGACAGTCCACCTGTAATTTGTTTAAAAAAATTTGTGATAGATTATTTCTGCTATTGGGTTGTTCGAAAAGTCATTTCGTTTTTTTTGGTGAAAATGAAAGACGATCCTCGTATAATGAATAATTATTTTATTAAGTTATATATCGCCCATTCTGATCCAAAACCTTTTGCCATCTTTCTGGTAGAGGCATGATTCCACGCTCATAAAATTTTTGGTATTTGCTGGCAAAAAACTAATCCAAGGTGATTTTTGACGCCTTCATTTGAGACTAAGGTTTTACCGTCCAAAAAATTTTGCATTGACCGGAACAAATAATAATCTGAAGGAAACAGATCTGGATAATATGGTGGAGTGGATCCTTTTTGTGACATTTGAGGAGCGAATCACAGACTTCAATGCGACAACACAAATTTCTCTCCGTGAGGACATGGAGAACTCAAATATCGAGCTTCGAGGTTAAACCCAGGCCTTTCAGGTGGTCATAAACAGTTGAATTCAATAAATTTAAACTCTCACCGATCTCACGTGTTGTTGTTCGCCGGTTTGCATCAACTATTACCTTTATCGTGTCTTTATCAGCTTCAACCGGCCATCCGGAACGTGGTGCATCTTCGACATCAAAATTGCCGGATCGAAATTTTGTAAACCAGTTCTGACACTGTCGTATTGTCAACGCATCTTCTCCATACACATCGGTTAATTTCTTTCTGGCTTGAACAGCATTTTTACCTTTCCTACAGGAAAAAAGTGAAATAGGACGAAATTGCTGCTTATTGCTTTCCCTATTTAAAAGGGCATCCACCCAAAACTACTGCGCAAAATCAATTGAACGTTTTCACAAACAAGTATTGCTATATCACCTCTCAAAACATACAATGATTATACGTCTTAAGTGTGAAGTTGGAATAGAAAAATACAATTAAATCCTTTGTCGAGAAAAAACGAAATTACTTTTCGAACGACCCAATAGTAGAAATTACTTCAAGATTAAAAGATATAATTTTAAATGTAAGTAAAGAAAAATTATCTTTTTATCTAACATGGATGAGTTTGGTTTAATGCTAATTATCTGCTGTTTGATTGAAATAGAGGTGACACCATGCTTTACATGTAAAATGTCTCGTTCATTGGAATGCTGTCGTAATAAATAAAGAATCCCTTGTATGAAAGGGTTCGTCAAAATATGCTTTACATGCTGCATATTTATTATTTTCTTTGCAGTATTGTATACGTATCGAACCGTATCTCAAGAGCTTATCCGAAATTATTTGAAACATAAATTAAAAAAAAAAAGATTAGATGCAGCGAAAATTTAGGAAAATACGTTTTTTAATAATTACTATTATATTTTATCCCATTTCTTTGAAGATGAAATTCTAATGGACGAACATCGTCTTGGATATGTATATAATAAAAAAAAAACTTCGATTTTAACAATTCTTCTATTCAGTTTATAATTCATCAGTTAACTGCGGTTTTTTTTTCTTTGAATTTCTGCATTGATAAGTTTTTTTTGAAGTAAATGATTGCTGAGATTGTGTGAACTCAGTCCCATATATTTCTACATAATCACAAAGAGAAAGCATCTAACAACAACAGCCACATTAAATATCTTTTCCCAAATGCCAGTTGATTTAAGTTTCGAAATTTATAACATTGTTATGATTTTGTGTAAAGTGGATGTAAATATTGTAAATATTTCTGAATTGTTGTATAAATATTTGTAAATAGTTATATTAAATAGTTTGTAATAGTAACGGAATCGTATGTGAACTAGCAAAAACCGTCCTAAAGGAATTTACAACAGAATATCACCGTATTTGACCAATTTGGCGATGTAGGTGAGTTGGCGACATATTGAGGCTGCTAAATGCGTAGTAGAAGGTAAGATTTGTGCTTAGAGAATAATGGAGAAATTTCTAGACTCGTCCGGAAGGAACGCGCCCCTTCTGCGTTTGCCCCGCCCACTTTAAAGGGATGCTATTTAATAGGCGTGGCTTAAAGGCGTGAAGTTAGAATAGTTCGGAGACGAACGACGTTAGTTGGCTGAGCTTAAGAGAGTGTCTTCTCTCATTGATGTGTAATGTATTAATCTTTGCTGTTAACCGAGATAAACGGATTGAATAAAATTAATTCGCTGTGAATGTTGTAGCTTCTGTTGCGAATATTTAATACTAGTTTTCATAGACAATAAAGTCTGTATCGTCGTATATCTTTTGTCTGAGAATTATTTTTGGTAACAATATATTTCACATAAAAAAAAATATTATACTTTTAAGTTTTTGGGATTTAAATTAGAATATAAGTCAGGAAATAGTCGATTAACACCAGCTTATTTTGACACCGTTATGAAAATATTATCTCTTTTAATTGATTTTTTTTGTTCACGAGGAATGAGCTACTGCAATACCTTCCATATGCTAGTGGGATACTGAATCTATACTATTAGAAAAGTTCAAATCCCTTTGTATTTAAAAGTGTAAAACCCCCTTTGTCCATGAGATTTTTTTATTGTGAGCGGTAGAGACAGTAATCACATCCAATTTTAGCCCCAAATTTTTATTTACAAGTAGATATGGGACACAGCAAACACATAAAGCAACAATATGAAAGAAACACAAAATTATCCCATCATCATTCGCCTTTCCAACCTCAAACCGCTTTCTCTTCACTTTCGCTCTCTTCTCCTCCTTCCGCCATTAGGCAAGCGGGGTTGCTATCAGAGGTGAGCAGGATTACCAAAGTTGGCTGTCCCTACAAAAAGCATTCTCAAATTTTTATTTGGTAGAATTAAATTAATGCATGAGTCATGCTCAAATTATTAAACAGGAATATATTCACTATATCCTATAAATAATCAATATTCTTAGCAAAAGTACAATGATATTTTATTAACATGGAACACAATCATAACAATAACCTTTTAGATCTTCAAAAGTTGTGGAGTGAAAATAAGCGTTGTATTATAAGAACTTTTAGTAGCTAATACATTTGTATAAACCACAAGACTAGAAGAACGGACCTATTTTCCTAAAGTGCCAAGTAAAATCCCATAACTTAACAAAGTGCCAATGCTGGAGATAATGAGGGGTCTGCTTAGTATAAAAATCTTCCATAATGTTAATTTTTTGTCTTCTATATTAATTTTCAACTCCGTCTTTTCAAAGTAAACTGTTTCCTTGTTTAGAATTTCGTTATAAAAATTATGAGTTTTGTTAATTGCTTCATTGGTGAGCGAGGCCAATATCATCAACATTAAATGGAGAGACAAGTAAAAAAGTATGGAAGTAACGTAGTGCAACATCATAATCGTGGAAATTGGAGATTGGAACGCCAAATTGTAGCCTGAGAGAAAAGAGGTGGCCATTGTTAAGCAAATCGAAAGAAAAGCAGGAAATGAAAAATGCTTATCGAAACTTCTAATTTTTTTCAAGATTTTTTCGTGCGTAGCAATGCATTTCTGATGTTCCTGAGGAGAACAAGCACGGGAAATAAGGATACGAAAGTTTCCGAAAATAACTTGGATATGTCTGCAAGAAAAACTGTAATAAGTGACGAATACAGAAAGTGTAATGCCAGTAATGAAATAATATATTATATCAAACGTTTCTGATATCAAAGGGTAATAGGAAGGAATGATATTAAAAATTTTTTCATTGTACTTCTTACCAGAGAGGTATCTTTGAACCTTTATCTTGTAAGTTTCCCCTAAAATCGCATAGGCGGTCCAAAAGACTATATATGTCACAGAAAAAGCAAAGAATATTAGAAACTTATGCCCTTCCTTTTTGAACGTGTCTTTTTGTGAAATGTTTGACAGTTTTTTGAAATATCTTTCCAGAAGCAACACTTGTCGTTGTTTTCTGTACATTGATATGTACAGAAATACTCTGAAAGCTTTTAATATTAGAACTGTGATAGCGCCTCGTACATCCCCTATAAACATTGTATCAAATAAATGAAAAGCTATATTTAAAAAGAAAATGAGGAAAGAACTATATATATAGCACCTTCTGATGAACCATTTCATACAATTAATTTTTCTATCACTACGATTGTATTCAAATGAACTAAGAACGTTAGATTTAGAAAAATAATCCACCTCAATTCCAGTTAAATTAAAAAGCAAGCGTATAAATCCAAACTCATCCATGTAAAATAAGATTCAGATATTACTTTAACTCCATAAAGTGAGTTTTCTTTTCACTTAATTACTTATAGGTAGAGTGTACTTTCTGTAATAACTTCTAGGCAGATTGTACTTTCTGTACTTCGTGCAGAAAATTGAATAATGCATTTTCCAATGAAGTGAATTAAATTGCGTGTACGTTGAATAAGTAAACGATGATATAGATGTTACTTTAACCCCATAAATTGAGTTTTCATTTTACTCAAAGCGATATTTGTTTGTACAAATACTTTACATAATTTTATTAGTAGAATATAGCGTATAACTTTGAAGTAGAGTGTACTTTCTGTAATAACTTCTAGGCAGATTGTACTTTCTGTGCTTCGAATAGAAAACTGAATAATGAATTTTCCATTGAAATGAATTTAATTGCCTGTACGTTGAATAAGTAAACGACGATACAGATATTACTTTAACCCCATAAAGTGAATTTTCATTTCACTTAAAGCAATATTTGTTTCAATAATGCGTAAATTCTTTAACATAATTTTTTAGTAGAATTTAGCGCATAGCTTATAGGTAGAGTGTACTTTCTATAATAACTTCTAGGCAGACAGTACTTTCTGTACTTCGCGCAGAAAATTGAATAATGCATTTTCCATTGAAGTGAATTAAATTGCCTGTACGTTGAATGTTGATAGTTGAATAAGTAAACGGCGATACAGATATTACCTTATCTCCATATAGTGAGTTTTCATCTCTCTTGATGATGCAACATGTGTTTGCACAAATAATTTACTTTAATTTACTAATAGAAAATCGGGAACAACTTCTATACAGACTGTACTTTCTGTACATTTGCAGAAAATTCAATAATGCATTTTCCATTGAAGTGCTGTTGATAAAATTGACAGTAAGTTGCATATTATATAAGAACTTTAAACAAACTTTAGATTATGTATTAATTATGAGATTTCGAAAAATAATTCACTTCAATTCCAATTAAATTAAAAAGAAAGCGAATAAATCCAAAATCATTTATATTAAATAATATTAAGATTTTATTTTTACTCTATAAAACGAGTTTTCATCTCACTTGATGCAATATATGTTTGCACAAATACTTTATATAAATATATTAGTAGAATATTGCGCGTAAAGTCTAGACAGAATGTACTTTTTGTACTTTGTGCAGAAAATTCAATAATGCATTTTCCATTGAAGTGAAATTGATTAAATTGTAATACAATGTTCATAAATATTATACAAGAAGAATTGAATGGGAAATTTAAGAGGAGACCTTGTTCTCATTGTACATAAACAAAAACTTTATTCATCCAAACGATATCAAATAACTGTTGTTGGCAACTAATCGAATTCAGGAATTCTTTTTTTCTTTTTTTTAAAATTGTTTATTTTGAAATAATCTTTTTCATTAATGGCTCGAATGTTTTGCAATTATGATTGTTGCTTTTGCATTTTAAGCTGTCTGTTTGAAAAAGAAATAAATTCGGTCATGTTTTCTTTGTTGATTGAATTATGCTTATTAGGAAAATTGTAATAATAAATATAAAATTAAAGTAATAATTCAACGATATGTTGAAAGTATTTTTTTTTCTAAATAAAACTTCTCTAAAGTACCTTTCTTGTTGTAAACAATGAAAGATAAAATTTCCCATCGGAACCTACTGGTACGATAATTTTTCTTGTTCTATTTTATAATTTGTTATATCTCATTGAAAAATTTGATGCAAAAAATATATTAGTGGACTAGAATAATATAACATTATATTACGCTTTTTAACTATTCATAAAAAACCCTGAAAGATATAATTTTAATTATATCTATCTATCTATCTATCTATCTATCTATCTATCTATCTATCTAT